>JAXGGA010002182.1:0-128907 GCA_038373865.1 Uloborus plumipes | reverse complement strand
GATTTAAAAAATTTAATACTTTTTATTTTTTTTTCACCACTATCTTTTTTTATTTAAAAATTATATAATTCCTATATAATGTATGCTATCTAATTACCTCTTTAGTATTGATGGATTGCACAGACATAATCCTTAATTTAAGTTTTTAATACATGCATGTTTGTGTTTGCACCATAAGTTTCTGAAACAAAGTTTTGAAACCAAAGAGGAGAAAATTTAATTTAATTCTTATTTTTTAAACTTATATCCAGTTTAATTTCCAACTGCACTTTCATAACTTGAAAATGATTATTGCAATTGAGGCAATGTTATTCAGTGTTGATGGCTTCTCGCTGATGAAAGTATTCCAAAAAGGGATTATTTTTATTCTCTCCCTCATTAAAAATATAGAAAAAAAGAAACTTTTTTTTGTTTCTCTTAGTTGCAAACAATACAATGTGATTCATTTTATCAGCTCTTTATTTTCATGAAATCTAAAAAATTAGTTTTGAAAAGAAGATTCTGCATTGAATTCGAAATTTAAAAAACAAAAAAGAAAATTAAGTGATACCAATTGTTCAATTTTATAACATACAGAAAAATTCTTTCAAAAGGTTCATTTTACAAATTATTTCAAGTGATATAAACATTTGTTCTTTGGCAGGTCAGGGTGTGTATCTGAATTGACTAGCACAGGGCTCTCCAACCTACGGCCCGCGAGCAGATTTTTTCCGACCCGCGTAAAAAATCTGTTTTTTTTTTTCATTTTCCCTCCCTTTTTTAAAAAAAAATATTTTTTCATTAAATTAATTAGAGCAGTGAAGATCTCATAGTGAATACGTCAAATCTCTACTAATAATAAAGCTGAAAGTTTGTCTCTCTGTCTTTCCTTCTGTCTTTCCTTCTGTCTGTCTGTTACGCGCGTAGCGCCAAAACCGTTCGGTCGATTTTCATGCCACTTGGTACAAAATTAGTTTGTAGCATGTAGTTTTGCACCTCGAAGCGATTTTTCGAAAATTCCATTTCGTTCTTTTTCTATTCGAATTCTTAGCGGAAATTCGATAAAATAGGGAAGAAATATTTTATACACATTTTCAAGTCTTATGTCATTCGAAAGCTTGAAATTTTCTGCACAAAATGAAGTTTTTTCGAAGTTTCTACGATCATCAGGAGAGCTGTAACAATTGTTTTTAGAATCCCGGAATTCAAGGCTTACCTTCAGTAAAGCAAGCCAAACGATTCTAAAATGGTTAATGAAATGAATTATTTTATCAACGGAAATCAACTTTTCATGCTGTTACTATGGTTACGTGTTCATACTTATTTTTGTTTCGTTTTTTTTCCAGGGTTGCCAGAAGTAGTATTTTTGATACTACGGTAGTATTTTTTCGGCCCAAATAAGGAGCGTAGTATTTTTCTGGCCACCCTGTTTCCAATATACTAATGACTTAATTAAAAGATTTGGCGGATTTTTTTTCCATTTTTATAGATTTCGCATTTCAGCAATATTGATTTTGGCAACGTTTAGAAACAGTAGTAGGAGCGTCTATCGCCCATTTAGCGAGAAAGGGGTACCCAAAGCACAAAGATTAACCAAATATCGTATAAATTGTGACATTGCAACGTTCTTTTTAAAGTGTTTAATTTCGGAAAATGTATTGTTTTGTTTTTAAAGCTGGGAAAGGAAACTTTCTTCTTCTTTCAAATTTTGGTAAGATTTCTGTTGGTTTCTGTGAGCAACAAAATTGTTCTTATTTTCTCTTTTGGCTTATTTTTGTGCATCTCCAGTTGGGGTTTCATTTGAATGTCACAAGGGGATGCTTTACCCCTTTTTTTGGAGTTAATCAGTGTTAATTTCAATGCAGATGAATTGGCGCGACCACTTGGCGATATATCGCCAAGCCTTTGGTCGCGAAGTATTTGTCGCCAATTTGGCGACATATCGCCAAGTTGGCGATTTTTTTTTTTTATTTGGACTCAATTTGGCGCTATTAGCGATATTTTGCCAATTTGGCGACAAATTTGCGATTTTTTTAAAAACTTTTTTTTGGGGGGGGTGTTCAATTTGGCGCTATTGGTGATATTTTGCGAAAAATTCACTGAATGATGTTAAAATCGGCGATATTTTGGAGATTAATCATTGTAAAACATTTTTTTGCATTTTTCCGTGGCAAACTAGGGATATAAATGTTTGAATTGTTATCTTACTCCCTCCAAGCACTATTTTAGCACTTAAGGCATCTACTAAGAAATGTACACGTAAAAGGAAGTAGTGTAGGGCCCATACCAAATTTTTATATCATACTTTGAAGGAATTGTAGTTGAATTATAACTAAAATAGAGTATTTTTTCTGCTATATTAATTATTTTACAAATGAACTTTTAATTTTATACCACGGGCAAAGCCGTGCGGGTACCGCTAGTAATAAATAAAAATCTATTCACAGTTTAATGCAAAGCTTTTTAATTATTTTTTTTTTACTTCTTTCGACGGTAATACCCATTTCTCTTTGTTGCCCTTTCCGAGAACAAATCTTTTTTATCTGCTTCACATTCTCCCGTTAGTCCCCTAGCATTGGGCATTACTTGCAAACTCAATACTTGCAAACCCAAGAATATATTGATATTTTTTTAGTCTCACGCTCTCACGATTCACGAAATGCATAGCAATCGTGGGCAGTGTCTTTCATTTCTAGTTTTATTTATCATTACAATAGCTTCTTTTAAAAAACGAAAAGTTGATTTTGAGTACTATGCTTTTAATGCACAGTGGACAAGCGATTATTTTATGATCGATAACAGTAATAAAGCATTGTGTCTTATTTGCAAGCGCTGCACTTGCTCTGTCCTCATTTATTGTTAAGTTTCTTATCATCATTAATACCTAAAATTCATTTAATAAAATTGTAGTACATTGCAAGGATTTAGTTTTTAGTCTCGTTTGGCTTTTTTTTTTTTTTTTTAACTCCTTTTGGACAGCAAAATACATTTTGTGGGAAAAAATGACTTTTATTTCAGTTTTCTGAACTGCTCTCTAAATTTTACTAGTTTCCGTTGTGTTAAAAAAAAAAAAAAAACATCTGAACTGAACTATTTTTGGACCGTTGGCCCGCCTCGCTTCCTAAAATTTTCAATTTGGCCCCCGAGTAAAAAAGGTTGGAGACCCATGGACTAGCATACGAATTAGCACAATCATTTTCCAACAAAGCTAACTTAAAGAAAACAAAATATTTTACATTTTTTGCATACACATACCAAAATAACAACTGAATGCGTACCAATAAAATACGGAAATGTTTGTTTCTGAGACATATGGTTGTCGTTTTAATTCCACGAATGAGTAAGAATCAGCATTTTTATTTATTTACTTCGAAAGTTCAACGCGTTCTAAACCACAATATGACTTTCAAAACAATTATTTAGGTTAAATTATTAAACATACTTCAGTATTTTCAAATCGAGGTAGTTTTTTTAACATTTCCATTCGGCCTGATAAGTTCCCGCTGATATAAATAAGAATTTTCGTTTGGAATTTAGATTCAAACATGGCGCCTATTACCCATTCGCAGAATACAGAGACTGTGAACATTCCATAAATTAATATTTTTTTCAAGCTGCCATTAAAAGCTGTTTTCAAGTTTGAACGATTACATAGTTTTTAGAATACAATTCTGAAATTAAGTACTTACTCATATCTCATTATGATGTTTTCCTTTCACAACAAAGCCGTAGTCAGCTTACTTGGTCTTGCCTTGCTTGGCGCCGCGCCCGCCGGCTGCCGAAGAATGTCGAGGTCAACTGCGCATGCGTGAATTGAGAATCGGTAGCAGAAAAGAGCGAAAGTTTCCGTTTTGAAGGAAACAGAAATTTTTCGTCGAAAAATGAAGGAAAATGTACTGTATATTGACCCGACTTTTCTGAGAGTGTAGGGGACCCAAATAACATTCAAAAATCAAAACTACATCGCGATTTTGCGAATTTAGCCCTTTTCTTTGCACATTATGACTGAACTACGCGACTTATATACAAGGGCATTTTTGATTATAAAATTTTAACAAAATATTTACGACTAGCAGTACCCGCACGGCGATGCCCGTGCGAAAAATGTAAAGAAAGTCAACTGAATAAATTTAAATTCACTCCACCCTCTTAAGTAAAATTATTCTATTCTTTAATTCAAATGTGCACCATGACCTTTTAAAATATATTGATGACACTTTTAATGCCATTTCAGTTTGTAGTGCTCAATGCGAGGATTATTTTAGTTTTAAAGACTTTTTTCTTCTTTTCGTGTGTGTGTGACGAACTTATTTATTTTTAGCGAAATTTTTAAGTTCCAATGGAACTTTTGACACAACTGTAGAGCCAAGATTTTCGAAAACTCTCAACGACCACAGCAATATTGCCCTTGAAATTTAATATAATTCACCGATTTAACCGTAATTTCAATGTAAAATTGGTCGCCAAATCTAAATTTATTAACATAGGGAACCGATTGTATCAGGTAGATCAGCCACAACCATTCTTCCATGATTTTAATGTGAACATTAAAAGGAAAGAAATATAATGTCTTTCGTACCATCGCTTTGAAGTGATTACAATCTAACAGTGACCCTCAAATAATCAAGATTTCACTGGCCGGGAAGTTTGGAAAATTTCCCGATTGTTGCCAAAATTTACGTTACGACGCCAAATATGAAAAGTAACTGAATAGCGGTGTTACAGAAAATGTCAGAATGGAACTATTATTATAAAAAATTTAGTGATGGCGGCATTAAATACATGTTTTAAACATGCAATAACATACTTTTTAGACTGCAAACAACTACTGTTCCTTCCCAGACAGTTTTCCTTTTCTTTGATTTGGAGAAAGTAGTGTTTCACTGGCTGGGAGGTTTGGTAAATTTCCTGATTGTCGCCAAACTTTACGACGCCAAATGCGAAGAGGAACTGAATAGCCATCCCTAAAACTTTAACAATAATAGTTCCATTGTGACATTTTCGGTAACACCGAATTTTGAGGAAGTCAACTTAATAAATTTAAATTCACTTTAACCACTCTGAAGACAAATTATTATATTCTTTAGTTCAAATGCGCTCCACAACCTTTTAAATTCCACTTAAAGTCATGTTAAAGTTTAAATCAATTCGCCAAATAAATATAAGAGACAGAAAGTTAAGTAAGTAACGGGAGATATTAATTAATCAAATTGAATAAATTTTCAAGGCTTAAATCTATACGCAAATTTAAATCACAAAGTAACTTCAGGGACAAAAGAGCAGCTGATCAGGAAAATGGCTCTAGTGTTTCAGTTCTGCGTACAGAGTTAGGCCTTGAAAATTGATTAAATTTGATTAATTAATATCTCCTGTCCTAATTAACGGACAGAAACGTGCTAAAACTTTTCTTTTTCAGAAAAAAAAACCCTTTCCAACGATATATAATGTTTTGGGGTGTGGGAAGGTTTTCTCCCCTCAATTATGGCGGATACACCAAAAACGAGACTAAATAATTAATTTAAAAATAACTAATTCGAAATTAAAAATTTGGCCTTCGAGGTGCTCGAGGGCGGGGTACGTTCGAATTTTTGAGCCAAGTTTCAGGTCTGTAGGTGCTGTGGGGACTTCTGGCCAGCGGTTACAAACGAACAAACACCGTCATCTTTATATATATAGATTTTTAAAAATTTTTCTAATTCAAAAATCGAAAATCTGGCTTCGAGGTCTGGTGGCCAGCCCCTTTGTGCTTCCGTGTAAAAAATTCCAGGTCCCTGCGTGCGATAGATTTGGCTGGAGAGCTCGGTAAGACAAATGGACAGACAGACAGACACATTACACTTGCTTTTATTATTATAGATTTACAAATTAGCTCCAAACTATGAAAGGTGATTTCTTTTATTGTCAGTTCTTAAAAATAAAAAATAAATAAAAGGGGAATGGTGCACTTTTTCTCTTCAGAAAAAAATAATTTTAATAGCAATAATATCCTGAAATTTTACAAAACTACTATTCAAAATTTTCTTGCATTAATTTTGAAGAATCATTCTCTCACCTTTTCCACTGCTATAATCACGGAGTAGAAAGAAGGAGAGAAATGTTCTACGGATGCGCTAGTTTGAAAGTAGCAACGAATTCTCACCCGCCGCCAGAGGACGCTAGCTGAAACGCTCCCTATCTCCTACGGGAGTCAATGTAAATGATACTGAATCTGTCATCTTTTTAAATGCTGCTATGGGAAAGAAAAAAATTTTTTTTTCAACTGGATTTTGGTGTAAACCATCGATTAACATTATAAACTAAATATGACTTTGATCCCACTGAAATTTTGCCGTATTTTTTAAGAAAGATATTTAATCGACTGCATCCAGCTACTTGCCAAATTTGACATATATGCGACTGTATGTGACATTTTCTTTGCATTGTACGATATAATTTTTGCTGAGAATCAGTTCTCTAAATTGTTGATAAATTAAGCATGAGGCAAAAAATTAATTATGTCAGAATTTAATTTTGATATTAATTAAATATATTTAGTAGACGACAAAATAATTATTAGTTTAAATGTATTTATTAAATGTATTTAGTTCATAATGTTAATCGATGGTTTGAGCAAAATTCCAATTGAAAAAAAAAAAAATATTCTTGCCAACAGCAGTCTTTAAAAATGACAGATTCTGTCAGATTTGACAAGTTGGTAAATGCATTCGATTAAACCTATTTCTCAAAGAATACGGCACCTATTTTCGTGGGATGAAAATCATATTTAATTCATAATGTCAATCGAAGATTTACACCAAAATCCAGTTGAAAAAAAATTTTTTTCTTCCCCATAGCAGCATTTAAAAAGATGTCAGATTCAGTATCATTTACATTGATTCCCGTAGGAGATAGGGAGCATTTCAGCTAGCGTCCTTTGGCGGCGGGTGAGAATTCGTTGCCACTTTTAGATAGCAGAGATTTAGCTCCTCCTCTTTAATCTCCTTGGCTATAATACATATCTGTATATGATATGGCGTGGGTTGGAATGGTGAATAATTCAAGGGAGAACTCCCCCCCCCATATGATGAGCTCAGGGCCACCAAATTCTCAACACCCCCTCCCCCCCCAGATATTTCAGCTAGCGACGGTCCTGCCTAGAGGTAGAGTACTCTCCTCGTAGGCTAGTAGTCGCGGGTTCGAATCCCGCCTTGCTCATGGATGTTATTTCATCCTCTCTGTGCAGTAAATCTGTCTTGTCTTTGTCAGGAGGCAAAGCGCATAGTACGCAGTCCTCATGTATGTTGAAGCTGATGGCTTCTGGAAAAAAAAAAGAATCCGGCCCTTGTAATACAAATACAATACAAATACAAATGTGGCGACCAGCAGCAGGCTCAGGGCCCAACTTGGCTGGTCCTAGTCAAATTAAAGACCCCAATGAAGATCAATGGCCCTCTTAAAGCCATCTACCCCTACAAGCAAAATTTCTTGCATCAGCCTTGACAGATCTTGATAATGTACTGATGGCGTCAGTATTAAATTTAAATTACTGCATACAGACTGTATAAAGATTAAAAAGTATATATTGCAAAAACAGCACGTGTGCAAGATTATATTCATCTTTCAATATCCATACTGATTTCCTCCTGCAATATTAAGACTGCATACATGTTGTCAGCGTCAGGATTCAAAAGGAGCAGTTGAGAAACACTGGTTTCATGCTGTTGCCGTCAGGGTCATTAGCAAACAAAGACCCATGCTCCCGACCCACCTGGATCTTTGTTGAAAGATACGCATGCGCGGACTGTTATTCCCAGCATTCCTAGTTTCTTGTATCGTGGGTTTTTTTCTTCGGCGTTATCAAGAACGAGAGCGAGTTAGCTTGCACGTGGTAGCGCAGTTTGGCTTCGTTAAAAATCTGTTTGCTTAAGCGTGGAATATGATTGTGTTAGAAATTATTTGAATCATTCTTAACTGCCTTTATTTAACAAGTGCTATACACAATAAATATCGCGATAAATGGCAGAAATGGGCAAAAATAAAGTTTTTCGTTCTTAAACAAAGCAGACAAGGGATTATACGCAGTGACGGTTTTACCATAAAATGACTTCAAGCTCGCTAGTAAGTTTAATTTTATTCAATAACTATTTATGTTATTCTTGAAAATAAATTAGTTTTTTGTCTAAGTGTATTTTTTAAGCTGACATCCACTCAGAAATGGACTTAGATTTTTTTGTTTATTATCTGCGATATTTATTAATATTTCTCCATAATTTAAACCAGGCATTTTATGTATTAATAATTCGAAAAGAAGCATAAATTTTTAAATAAATAAAATATTGCATTGTATTTTTAATAGTGCGACTCATTCTGTTAAGCAAAAAAAAAAAAAAAATAATAATAATAATAAAATAAATAAATAATAATAAATCTAACTATGTTTTTGCCACTATATAAGAAGTCTATGAATTTTAATATGTAAAGTTTATTCTAAAATCAATGAAGTAATTTTCATTATCCGCAAATAAATTGCAAATCGAACGAAAGCAAATATCTCTATGTGACTTTCCAATCATGTGTCAGCTTAAAAATATTCTAAGCTAAAAAACAATTTGCTTGAAGAATGAAACGAATAGTTAAAGAATGAAATTTACTTCGTGAATTTGAAGCGAAAATAACACACACAAAAAAAAAAAAAGAAAGAAAGAAAGACCTTGCAAGCAATTGCACCTTGCATACAGACTAATTTTTGTTATATCAATGTATCCTGCCATTTTAATGTCAAGATAATATGTATGCAAGATTACAATAGCTACCACTTCTTGCATGCAGATTGATTTCACACTGTTATGCCAGCATTTTGATGCTTCAAAGGCAGAGCCCACCCTGTAACTCGACTGATATTAGGCTGCATAAACCTTGACAGTCAACATTGGGGCAAGTCGATGGCAGCTCTTAGAGAGTAACATAACATTATTCAGGCAGCATTTAGGCAAGGTGATATTTGCCGACGCGTTAACCTTTATGCAATCCTGAGGCAAGATATTTTGCTTGCTGGGACTCCATTGCTCTTTACCGCCTCTTCCGGTAAGCTGTTCCAAGTTCCCACTACCCTGCTAAAATAGTAATTTTTTCGAATTTCCAGGTTCGCCTGAGGTTTAAACAGCTTAAAACAATGACCCCTTGTCCTGCTTTCCTTGCAAAAATCCAACCCTGCAACATCATTCATTTTAATAAATTTAAATAACTGAATCATGTCCCCTCTGGTTCTCCGTTGCTCAAGGCTATACATATTAAGCATTCTAAGTCTGGAATCATAGTCTAAATTAGAAAATCCATTTACTAACCTTGTAGCCCTTCTTTGTACCCTTTCCAATAAATTAATGTCTTTCTTCAGATAAGGAGACCAAAACTGAACAGCATACTCCAAATGAGGTCTTACCAAACTTCTATATAGAGGCAGAAGAACCTTCTTAGATTTGTTTGAAATAGATCTATTAATAAACCCAAGCATCCTATTGGCTTTGTTACTAGCTATGCTGCACTGTTGACTGGACTTGAAATCCTGATTTATTAAGACACCTAGATCCATAACATTATCTGCCCTACTAATGACTGAACCCTGTAAATAATAGCTTGTATGCTTATTTCCATGACCGAAATGCAGCACTTGACATTTCCCAACATTAACTGCCATACCCCACTTGTCTGCCCATTTAGTAATATGATCCAAATCCTGTTGCAGCTGATTTATTTGTTCGTCATTTTCTACAACCCCCATAAGTTTGACATCATAATTTTTGATTGCATGATGTAATTATTTTCCTCATTAGCTGAAAGATTAAATGAAATTCGCATAATATAAAGGCAAAGAGGTTTGAAAAGCTCTTCTAGAAAAGCATTAATCACCCGCTTCGTTTGATCTGCTCAGAAAGAGCGATGCCACAACGTCTCCCTTCGATACTAGCTCCATGTAGAAGTTACTTTTCTCGGTTTGGCAATAGGGCCTCAATCTGTTCTGAGGAGACTTGTTCTTCGCAATCGGTATCCAAACCCAGACCGTGTGGTGTTTGATCAATGATCGAAGACATACGTAATGATATGGTTTGTTTATTCGTCATGCAAATTGAATCAAAATTCAACATGAGCTACTTTGAACCATCATAATTAAGTGAATGACTATTCTCTTCCGGCGACATCGCGTCTTTATTCGTTAAAGGTAAGTACTTACCATTTTCTTATTCGTTGTTTTGATCGGTATTGGTTTGTGTTTAGAACAGATCATCATTTTGCCTTTCCTGGTGTATTATGAGTGATTGTACTTAAAATGATTAATATTTGATTTTGAAATTCTCCTTCTTCTTTGTAGAACTATTACAATGAACGGTTTTTTATTCTATTAATTTTTAATTTTTGGAAGGAATAATAAAAACAATGTACACTGTACTAATAGATAGCGTGCTTTCACTTGTGATCTTACAACTTGTGTGTGATCAATTTAAAACTTGTGATCTCGCTACGTAGAAATTTCTAAAGTCCCTGATTGGGAATTCGATTTAATTGCTCTCACGTAAGGCATGAAAATGTCTTGTTCTTTGTTCTCTTTGGGTTAAGGTAAGTAATGTGACCAGAATTTCCTAATTAAAAATCAGCATATCATTGACAAGAGCTGGGGGCAGGTGGAAGCAATTGCTTTTTATCCCTCAGAAGCTCAACATAAATCATCACACTTAATTGAAGATTTTCAGATCTCACTTGTGTTAAGGGGGCCGAATGAAATAACTCATGTTTTAAAGTAACTTTATCAGGGTTTGAAATAAGCTCTAATTATAGGGAGGAATGTCCAAGTTTAAGTATAGGTGCAGATGAGGTGTCGCTACTCGCCAATTGGCCACCAAAAAGTTTAAATGGAAACCAGAATTTTATCGCCGATCGCCACAGGGGTAAAAAAAAATCTTCAGTAATTGTTAGTAAAAATCCCTGTCACCCCCAAAGGAGAATGCTGCTGAATTTGGAACGTGCGTTGCAAAACAGATACTTCAACTGCAGAACAATTCTGTCCAAACGTGGTTGAAAATTCCGAAAAAAATTCTGCAGAAAGGCAGACTTTTTTGCAATTAGTTTTTGTAACAAAAGATTTTTTTTTGCAGAAACTCAGCACAATTTCTGCATATTTCTTTGAATTTTCCTGCAGATTAAATTTACTTGGCAGAAAATAAAAAAGTCGAATTTTTTGCACCACTTGCAAGAATTTTGTTTTACTACAAACAGGACAAAATCTAGAATTTGCTCAAAATTACATGTTTAGTTAAAAGATATCTAGAGAAGATCTGCAGAAACCTGTAAGATTTCTGCAAAAAATTATCTGTGGCTACACCTGTGCTACACCTTAAGAAACCTCCCTCGAAGACCTTAATGATTCGCTATATAAGGTAAAAAATTTTTCATTCAACATCTTTGTAGCCATCACTTAGTTGCATTATTGGCCATGTGCTGTTATACTGAGTGAAAACATTGATTATAATGCAGTGTCAGAGCACTCAGAGCTCCTTGATGCTTGGAGGAACAGAGGCAGCACTTTCAGCTGCCAAGAATAGAGGCATATTACTGGGTATTTCATTTTCTGTCAAGAATGTGCCTGCAATTTAAATTTCATGCTTTTTTCTGCAGTAAGACTACTAAACAAATAAAAATATTTCTTTGATAGACCTGTATGGAACAGTTTTGATTTTGGGATCAGTTTTTAAAAAAGGGTCATATTTCTACGCACGCGTAGTGCTTGAAGTGGAACAAATCTGACTTACCCCCCTCTTGGCGACTTTTTCCTGTTGGCACCAAAAGAGCATCGCCAAGACTGATGTGCGACAGAAAACATCGTACACCTTTCTTAGCGATGCCCTTTTGGCACCAACAGGAAAATTAAGATTCACATACAAAATCAAAAGCTAACACTATCATAGTCAAAAAGAAAATATCAAAGAGCTTCAAATTCCAATAAATGAAGAATAAAAACGCTTTTGTAATAAGTGATTTTTCACATGAGCACAAAAATGACCACAGCAAAAATTTATACAAAGCAGTATGTACTGCAAAAGTTATTGCGAATATACGCTTCAAAATGACCAAAAACATTTTTTACACAAGCAAATATTACTAAAACTAAAGATTATGTGCCTTATTATACCTATAATATCTAAGGGACATAATAAAACAACGTACTACACTTGCAAGAAATATAGCGAATAAGCGCTGCAATAATATTATAATCTGTATATATTTCCAGCAGAATAAAACTTTGTTTTTTAAAGTAACAAAGATTCCTTATTTCTATAGTAACATAAGTACATAATAATTAACCAACAGCAAAATCAAAAACTTTTCATATACCACATATACCACACTAAAAGTTTTGTCGTAGTCAAAACAATTTAAAAAGTTCCTCAAATATATGAATAGTAAAAACGTCTAAGTACGTCGCAAAAATACCAACACAAAAATACTATAAATTATTTTTCTATCATAAATGCTTTAAAAGTGCTAATAATATTAAACATAAAAGGCTAATTCCATGCGTGACTTACACTACATTTGAAAATTTTTCATCTACTGTAAGGTTGATAAAAAACAAAATTTAACAATTTTTAAAATATTATGTATGTCTTTGGCATACTAGAGACAGGTACTATTTTTAGCAGTGTATAAAATTTGTTCATATATTGTACTTTAATATTTACAAATAAAATTGATATGGTGTGACTTACACTACCTGGAAGGAAGTCTTTATTAGGTGATCATTTTAACTTAAATTTTCTTCCTCATACTTTGTCTAAACAAAATTCCATTAATGCAGTCTAAAACTAAGGTTTTTGAATATCAACAGGTGAAAGCAAAAAGATTCTAAATTGTGTGATTTTTTTTTAATGAATATTTTTCTGTGTGACTTACACTACAACTGTAATGTGACTTACACTACATCAACATAAAATGCACAGTTAAATGTGAAACAAACTTTAATTTACCCATCACATATTTAAAAAAAAGAATTTGGAGAATTATAATGAAAAACAAACTGAAATTAACCCATTACATATTTTAAAAAATCAAAATTTGGAAAAGTATAATGAAAACGACGATCAAAGTCAGGTTCAGGTAAGTTAATTATCTCTTGATCCAAATCAATATCTGAAACGTCTTCCTTTTCAGGCCAAATGAAATAACTTCCTTTAAATTGTAGACATTTTACTGTAATTGCTGTTCTTTCTTTCTTGACAATTTGTGCAGCAAAATGCTTCACAATTCTTTTCCCCGCAAATGGGACTAAAACCCAACCACCGGCATTGAATCCCATGTCAAAGCTTTTAGAATCATCGAGGTTTTCAGCAAACTCTTCAACAGTGCCATTTATTAGATTAATTTTGCCAAAACATTTTGGGTTTAGTGAAACGTTAGCTACTTTTACTTCATAATCTTGAATTTTTATGAAACAATGCAACTTTCGTGTTTCACGAATTGGGAAAATTTCTTTCCCTGATGGGGAGCATAATTTATCGAGTCTATCTTTTTCTTTTATCACAGATTGCTCTGTAACGTGGAGTACAGTTACATTTTTACATATAGTTTTGGCGCACTGAAAAAATTCTTCAGCAGAATGAGGGTCAATTTTTCGGGAAAGTGTTGCTTCTTTAACCCTGCGTTTCACTGTACCACCCACTCCATCTATGGGACCTTTCCCATGGCTAGTGGCAGAAAAATGCCACTCTACTTCTTCAGGTTGCAGCATTGCTAAACAAATTGAATATTTTTGTTTAAAATGCTGACCCGTTCCATCTGACTGATAGATAAGCTTTGTAATTTGTAGCTCAGGGTGATTAGCTTTAATTGTTTTAATTATGGTTTCATTAAACGTCGCTACTGCATATTTATCATGATGTAAATAGTCCGAGACTACTACTATAGGTACCGCTTTACGTTCTCCTGCATCAAGAAAGTAAGCCATTGCGGTGTAAACAGTGCAAGATTTTGAAACCCAATGCGCTGATTGAACTTCATCTTGAAAACAAAAGTTATAATTTTCACTAAAATCAAAATGCAACACTAAAGTGTTTCGTGGGATATCTTCTTTCAGATTGGAAAAAAAGGTTTCTTGTTGACGTTTGATGAAAACATGCTGCAGGAACTGTGGCAACTTTTTTTCTAACTTTTCAATTGCTTCTTCCAGTGTTGATGATATACTTTGTCTTGAGACTGCTTTGGTCTCATCGGTGATCCATTGGAAATACTTGATCTCCTCTTCTAGATCTTCTTCAGCTAAATCTTGAGTAATACTGTGCAAATTTTTTAAGTTCCCACAGTGAACACAATTTTGATAGAAACAGTCTTCACAACTGCTATCACAAATGATCAATTTTATGAATTCAGCAGTGTGACTTGGGAAAAAACTTATCGCCTCTAAAAGTAATCTAATGTTCTCATGGTAGATACATAAGCATAAGTTGGGGGGTGTTTCATTGCGTAAGCAAACATGAATTGGCCGCAATTCACAAAATTTTGATATGCCAATGTTGACATCAACATTTTCATTTTTGAAACTTGCATATGTTTCTCCTAAAGTCATAAAGAGATATCTTTTCTGTACTTTTGCTTTCTTGCCTTCTCTATCTCTGATGGTTACAAAATCTTTTACTCCAGGTGCCTGATATGATATACTATCTTTTTCGAAAAATAATTTCACTTGCACTTTTATTTCCTCACTGATTTTTGTGACTCTTGATTGTTGAGGAGGTGGTGATGATAAAATATTTGGTACCAACTGGTGAGCTAGTTTTTTTATAAGAGCTTTGCTTTTATTTGGACTTCGTGGCAGGCTTCTCTTCACTTTAGCAATGGCTTTTCCAAAGGAACTTGGACTTTTAAATGCTTTTCTAGGAGAATCTAAATTTGGGTTAAATGACTTACTAGCTTTATTGGTAACAGCTTTAAAAGCTTTCTTTGACCTATATTTCCTTATTTCTTCTCTTTTCTTCGCTTTTTCAAATTCTTTTTCTTCAATAGTCATTGTTTTCTTCTTTTCTTTGCGCCGATTCTTTTGATTTTTTGATTCATTATCTTTAAAAGCTTGAAATTTTCCACTTGCTTTTAATCTTTCTCTTTGTTCTCTTTTTCTTTCAGCTGCAGTTTTTGCCATCTACAGAAAAAAATTGAGAAAACATCAGTTGCTTTTTGGTGGCAAATTACTTGGAAGTGGCAGTGACTTACACTACAATGTGACTTACACTACAAAACTAAAATGGTTAAAATTCAAGGAAAATATTAATTACATAAAATTTAAACTTGTGGTTATAAGGAGGGTAGTATAGAGAAAGAGATTATTAAAAATTTTGAAAATCTAATTTAATTTACAAATTTCAGGCAAACTTTTGTATTTTTTTTGTGACTTACACTACAAGGAAAAGGTGTAATTTCACATGCATGTTAAATCATGATTAAATTAAAATAATCTTTTGAAAAATGATTTTATAACAGCATAGATACTGTATTTCAATAATTCATGCTCAAAAATCTCAAAATATTATCTTACCTTTTGTATCAGCTATTCAAAATTGATCAAAAATCAGCAACTTCTTCCAGAAAACACAGCAGCCATTTTGAATCAATAGTGTTGCCACTAAATAACTTCAAAATTTTTGTAAAATACAAAATTTAATAATTTCAGATATCCTTACAACATATATCATAAAATGAACTCTGTAAGAAAATGTTTTAAAAATTCACTTTTGGTATATAGTTACATGGAATTAGCCAAAATGAAGCTTCATATTTTTCAAAAATACCAGAGGTGGCTTGTTTTCTGTTATTCGGTACGTAAAATAATTCTTTTATAAAATAAAAACACCATAAAAATGCATTAAACACAAAATTATGTTTACATATTTTGCTAAAGAAATAAATAAGTAGCATAAAATACGGGGTTTCGTTCAATTTGCAATATTTAAGTACAAATACACCTCAATAGTTCATGTTATCAATTTTTGAACAAAATAGCCAATATGAACTCACCTTCGTATTGTGTAGAATCCGCCGATACACAGCTGACAACTGCTAATTAAGACTCATACTGAGCAAGCAGTTAATATCGCTGTTTGTACACACAACACTAAATAGTTTCTTTCTATTTGCAAAGCACAAAGATTTCACTTCTTGCAGCAAACATCGAAAATACTGCTAATCCAGCACTCAAAAGAATGGCGGGCTTTCTAATGGTCGTTAACACCCCCCATTCACTTAACACTCACATTTTCTTAGGCGCCAATACTGACACACACTAATCAAAATAATTTTTTAGAAAACAGTTTTTCGTTTTTTCTTCGAATGCAGTGCGGGAAAAAAAAGGAACACTCCGAACTTCGAATTTCTTATCCGACATTACAAACAAGGGAAAATGACGTGGTTTTAGGGTTGCCAGCACCATAGCTTATCCCAAATCATGATATAACGTCATCATTGTATCAAGGTTACCATTGGCGAATGTTTTTCAAATATCGCCAAGGGGGGAGATATCGAAGGAGTACCCTTGAAGTACTTGCAGAACAATTTTGGTCAAATGATTTTACGTTGCAGAACATCACAAAGTATTCTGCTCTGGGTCCTGTCATCAATCATACTAAGATAAAATATACAGGGTTAAAATTACTGCTGGTCCACTGGTTCCAGACCAGTGAAACTCGTCTCGAACCACCAGAAAAAAAATCAGTGGCCCACAGGAGCACTAGCCGCCAAAAATCGCATTCTCCACATGATACCATGCACTGCAGATGAAGCTGAGAGAGGTTTCAGAGTCTTAAGAGAAGTTAAAAAATGACTGGAGTAGCAAGCTAAGAACCTCAGCATGGGCTTACTTAATGAGAATCTATTTAGATGCTGCATATATTAAAAGTTTTGATGCCTTATGCACATCCACATAGAAGCAGAAAAATGAAGTTAATAGTAGAAGCAAAAATACTAATTCTAAAAAGTAATTGTATACATATAGAAATGTACATTTTGAAAGATTAAAGCAATTCCTTATCAGTAGAAAAATGTTTTAATCTTTGCTTATTTTGTTGTCATTATTGTTTGATATTAATGTTTTACTGTTTTGAGCTGTATTTGAAGTTGCAGTAATTTTACATTTAAATATATATGTGTTGAAATTTAGTGTTTTTTTTTTTTTTGCTGTTAAATCAATGAGTGACAAGTGAAAGTTCTATTTAAAATGAAAGTAATCATAAAGTAAATGATTTTAAGTACAAACAATGTTTAGTATTACATTTAAAGCGGACCAGTACATGTTCGTATTGACTGGTACGAAAGATCAGTAGGCTTTTTTACTAACTTATACATAATGTTGTATAAAAAAAAGAATTTTCTGTGAATTATCACTAATCACTATACTCGGTACTATTTGCCAATTTGATCGATCTTTCTTGACATTACAGCTTGCAATGAATGAGGTACTTTTCTTGTATTATTGAAGTAATTACTTGCGCATAAGTCAATCCATTGATGTATAATAAGCGTGTATGTAGAGCCAGGGGTACCCACAGGGGGGATTATGGCGCAAGTTGCACCATCAAAATTTTTGGGGGGGATTTTTTAAAACTAATTTATTTGCTTATTTAAATTATTTATCAATTTATTTTTTAATTTAAATTACTTACTGATTTTTTTCAAATAAAAATTTCATTAATTTATTTTTTCAATTTAAATTATTTCTTTAATTTGTTTATTATTATTTATTTATTTATTTATTTGTTGTGTGTGAGTATGTGTATGTGATTGAAATGTCTGGAAGGGAAAAAAAGCAATTCTATTCTGCGCATAATTCCAGCTTTTAAAAAAGTAATAATGTATAAAACATATAATAGTTATAGTTTTAATAAATAAATAAATGACATTAAAAATAAATAAGTAATATTAAAAAAATAAATAAATAGTATTAAAAAAACAAATAAATAATATTTTAAAAAATCATAAAAACAAAAGGTAAAAAATAAAATAAAAAGCACAAGGGGGTTGTGAAAATTTTTTTTTTTTTGGGGGGGGGGTGGAATTTGCGCCATTGAGCTTAGGCAACCCTGAGAGGGTCCAAGATATTTGTCATGTCGCTCCTAGGCGATCTCTGAAGAAGCGCTCGGAGTCAGTATGTGTTTCTGTGACATTATTGTTCTACTGCCGTGCATATGAGTATAATTCGAAACTTGTCAAAGAAAGGAAAGCTACTTTTCCAATGAGAACAATTTTTGATATGTTTTTACTTTGGATAAATTCTATTTATATATAAATTGCTTTACTAGAATAGGGCTACTTTTGGTGTCATTAAATGAGACAGCAGTTGTATTTTCTTTGTATATTTTTGTAGAAATTTTTTTTTCAAGTCTGTACTTGTGTTGGACTTTAAGTCAGTTCGTCTGGAATTATAAAAAGCATTTTTAATTAAAAAAAACTCCGAATGTTTTGGACATAATCATGAACTCCACACTTGGCGAGCATTTAAATCGCCAATCCTGTAGCTTTAAAATGATTGAAGAATATTTTGAAAAATCTATTAGTTTCTTTGAATAAGTAAATATTTTTTTATTCTTTTTTGCTCATTCTTATATTAATATGAGGTTATGTATTTTATTTTATGAAGTTTCCGATCTGAACGCTGATGTCTATTGTAAAAACTTTTTTAAATTCAACATTTTAAGTTTGTAAAATGTTGTTTTTGTGATGTGTGTGCCGCACACATCATAAAAATGACCTAAAGTTTATGATTTTCTTTAAAAGTGCATTTTTTTCTAGATTTTTTTTTAAACTAAATTTTTCTTTTGTTTTTTGTTTTTTAATTTTTAAGTTGATCGATACAAACAATGTCACTCATGAGAAAAACTTTTACTTTTTTGCAATGTTAAGGTCTCCCGCATAGTACTCAAAAATAATAATTATTTATATAAATTTAAAGTTTGAACAAATTAATTATAGTGTGCAAAACATTCTCCTGTCGCCAATCCTGCTTACATTTATGCAAAAGGATCTCCTGAATCCAAATATGACTACAGATTTCTCCTATCCCATCACTTTTTAGAAATGCCCCCCCCCCCCCCTATACCTCAAAACTCAAATTCTTAATTGGTAGTCAATGGCGACTAAACCCCCAGAAAATTGTAGCCAAATTTCAAAAAAATGGTAGCTAAAAAAAAAAATTGCATTAAAAAAAAAAAAGAATTAAATTTTTGAACAATGTATTCGTAGAAAATAGATAAGGACAAAGGAACTATTCTATACAAACGTATAGAGAAAGACATGAGTAATTGTAATCAAATAAAACATCAAGATAAAAGTGGATAAATTAAAAAGAATAATAATACATCATACATAGGACCAGCCTAGTTGGGCCTAGAGCCTGTAGCTGGTCGTCATCACGTCATCTTCTGTATTTGTATTTTGTATTACTATGCGCAGATGAAAGATTTTTCAGCAAAATCTTGTCTTCTACTGAATCCAGAATTTCAGGAATTCTTCCACTACATATTGACAGTATTATTTAAATTATAATAAGAAATGTCTATTTCTTTAAATCTACAATAGAGTTTGCAAAGTTTCTTTTGTCTCTTTCATTGGAATTCATTTTAGTTGTAAAAAAAATTGTCTAATAAGGAAACACATCTTTTTGCCTTCATAACTTCAGACTCTTGGGATGAAATCCCTTTTCAAAATGTTAACAATATCTTCTTTTCTTCTTCCTCCCCTATCCCATAGCTGGTTTTTTGTGGGCAACAGCCAAACTTAGAGAAATAATTTAAGGAGCATTTGTGATGAATTTGAGGAGCATTTCAAAATTTTGCAAAACAGTTTGATACTTTACGTAAAAATCATTATAAACTATAACCCTGTATCCAGGTTTGTTTTTGTGCTTTAAAATCATTTAATACTAATAATTATTTTTTTACTAATTATTTCAACTGTTACATTTACTAAGTTAAAATAAATTTACAGAAATTAAAAAAAAAAAATGGTCAAGTTGTGAGTATGTGAGCATCTTTAATTTCCGAAATTTACGTGTATGCCATAGTGGAAATAACAAAGTACAAATTGAAAAAAAAAATGTATTTAAATGCTCATGAAACATATCTTTGGTATTTGTAACCTTAGGATACAATCACTCAATTTGGAGAATGGTGTTCGCCTGAATTAACTTGGATGGAACTGTATAGAGATTTTCGAATAGGTGTAGTTAAGCGACGAGCGTACAAGTCCTGGGCAAAAATTAATAAATAAATAAGAAAGGTTGAAAATAATCGTCTATATAAAGTTATTAATGTATATTCTGTAGAATGGCACATTAGACAGGAATGAGTGAGTGTTACGGAAGCGGATGCAATTCGATTTTGTAGTCAGTTATTCGAAAGCTTCCTGGGAGTATATTGGCTTGTTTGAAGCCAATCATTGGGCAAGTTAAAAATTCTAAACCCTGATTGGCCAATACATTCGTAGTGTATCAATGACGTAATGCCACGTCGTGAAGAGCAATGTGGGTGATGCTATCGGCTACGCGATCGAAAGAAATGGCGCAGTGAAAGCGGGAATAGCATCGGAAAACTTTTCCGATCGTTTTTTAACAGTTAGGACATGTCAAGATTGTGGGTTGGGAAAGAGGTTATGAATTGGCAAATGGTAGCCAGATTGGCGACTTTAATGGAAATAATGGTCGCCAAAATGTGAAAATGGTCGCATTTGGCAACTGGCGACCGCGAGTTTTGAGCTTTATTCCCCCCCCCCCCCACTCCTTTTTATTCACTTTTCGACAACTTAGGCATTATTTTATTTTTGGGGAAAGGTGCATTATATCACCTGTTATCTTTTCTCTGAAGAATTAGAGGGGTGGACAGCTCAAAAACATAAAAATTTGAAGCAAAAAGGAAACCTTGGGGGGTTTTCCCCAAAATTTTTTTAGCACCATCAAAATTATCTTTTTCTGTTTTTTCGACTTTTTTTTGAATTTATTTTTGCTGTAAAGCTAGAGTATTGACTTAACTCATATAAGCCACATATCCGAAAATTCGTTCAGAGTGTAAAGAAATGAAAAGAAGAATTAAGATAAAAAAATTAATTTTGACATTTCGAATTCAAATTATGTTTTTCGCAATCATGAATTGCGAAAAGTGTGGCGTACATTCGAGAGCACGTAATATAAAATTTCTCCCTAGTTTTAAAGTCCTTTTGCCTCAGTAAATAAAGTAACTGGGTTACATTAAGAAATTCCTTGGCTCAAACCCCGCTAGGGACACACATCCGTACACCACATATTAGTTTCCCTGACACTTAATAGATGGCTCTATTATCGTGCCTTTGGGGGTGGTGAGCAAGTCCCGTGACGTGAGACGTTGGCTGACCGCCAATTTGAAAGAGGGACTACAGAACGTTTCAGGTTCAAAAGGAAAACATGAAGAAATTTGTCATATTGCTCCTTTCATCTCCAAATTAAAACAATGGCCGTAAAATTGTAGAAAAATGCCCCTCGTATAATTCCTCGTCTATTTCTAAAAAGTGATGCAAGAAACCTCTTGTCATTATTTGAATTCAGAAGGTCGTTTTACGGAAGACTGGTGTCAGGAGCATTTTGCATTCTGCGCACTGTATTTAACATGTCCGGTCTGGCCAGAGGAAGTTCGAGTCCGTTAATGGACCCTTCACAAAAATCCTATCAAGCCAAACGAACCCTTCACAAAATGCTGACATTTCACAAATTATTCATTCAAAAAACAAATCTAAAATCCAAATAACGCATAGCATATTTAGCATAGCATATTTTCGTGTAAAAGCCTATAATTTTTTGACCTTTTTTGAAGTCAGGCAATCGCTTATTCGCTAATTTTACGAAAAAAGAGGAAAAAAAAGTTGGCACCCTTCCTGTCTGTGATGCTTGGGCAAGCAAGGGATAAATCTTTAATTTAAAATGTAGCACTTTTTGTTGTTTTTTTTAAAAAGAAATTAACAACTTAGAAAATGTAGTTGTTTTGCTTTAATAGTTCTGCTTGTTTGTTTTATCATATGCAAATCAAAATGGCTTGCTGCAATGTTGCTGTTATAGATTTCTCTGGAAATGGCAGGGCAAGGATTTTTCTCCCTGCTCATGCCTTAAACAAAATTTAAATAACAATAATAATAGCCAATTATTTGCAAAATGAACTTTGAACTGCAAACAGATAGCTAGGGTTGGAGAAAAAAATGGGATTTCTTCTGATATAGTGACCAGCTATTTACGCCAAGTGACGTCTTTTGACCTTATTTTGGCAGACAATTATCTGCATTTTTTTTATAATGCTTACAGGGGTGATGATTTGGTTATATTCAGGAATTAATGTATTTTTTCGTCTGTTAATATTGGAAATCCGGTATTGTGCGTTTTGCTACATCTCTCTACTTCAATATTTTTCCTCCGAATTTTTGGCGAAATGTCGGTGATTATTCATAACATTCATCATATAGATCTGATGAAATGTAATTCTAAAATTATTTGATTTACTGTTTTTATATTTTTGATGCTTTCATTTTGAAAAATGCGATCTCTTTGCGTCCGATATGAAAATCGAATTTTACTTATTTTTCAAGCTAATGACTCTTTATTAGGAGGCAAATGAATGAAAGTTTGCCGTATTTTTTGTTCTGATCATACTTCAAAATGTTTTAAAGCAAAATAAATAATGTGTTTATCATAAACCTATGACACGCAATTAAAAAAAAAAAAATTATCAAAATAAATTCTTTTATATGCCGTTTTTAGGCTTTTGATGTCATCACTTTGAAAACTGCAATATCTTTGCATCCGCTACAGGGTACAGGAATCGAATTTTTTGCATTTCTGATGTTTAATACGCTTTTTTAAGAGGAATATAAATGAAATTAATTTTAATTCAAAAATTTTAAATGAAATCCCGTATTTTTTAAGAGTTTCTGCTAACAGAAAGTGAAACAAATCAATTTTTTTTTCACAATTATTGTAAGATCTTTAGTTTATATTTAGTATAATTTAACATAATATGCTTTGGAAAAGAGACTGACACATCGGGGAGGTTACAAGAGCTCCCAGCTAAAAATTTCAATGGTGCAATTTGCACCCCTGGCCGAATAGATTACTGTATTTATTAAATTGATTTTTTTTCAAAAGTGTTTGATTTTCATATAATTATTTGATTTTTCACAAAATTATTTTGTTTTTCCCAAAACACTGACCCTGTGAAAAATCCTAAACATAGCCCTGCATGTCTAAAACGAAATATTAAAATTTAACATTAAAAAATTCGCCGAGAGTGTGCTTATCTCTTAAGGCACAGCTACGAACCTGCCTCCAGTTGGTTTATTTTCTAGGTGCAGAAAAGCAACAGCGTCCATGTCACATGATTGTCCAGAATGGTAAAGATCTCTTGAGTACACGTTTACCGATGGTAATGCTACGTGAAAGAATGAATGCAACATCAGAAGCTTTGTGCAAACGCAGCCTCATTAGAATAAATCAAAAAAAAAAAAAAAACTTTAAAACATAAAAATATTGCTGCATTGTAAAACTTTTTGCTTTGTTAAACTGTTATGCAATATATTGCTAAAATGTTAGTACAAAAAAAGGAAAAAACGTCATATTGAATAGCTCTTAAATTCATTTCTCTTAATGACGCTATTTTTTAGCATTTTTATTTTTCCTTAAATATGGTATGGTATATTTCAAAGTTATGAACCTTTCATTTTGTTGTTTTCTTTTAAACTCATTTTTAAAATACATAATTATCTCATTAAAAATTTTAGTTTTTGGATTAATTTAGGTTGTTTTAATTTTGATTAACTCTTCTTTATACAGGCACAGTAAAAACTTTTTTTTATTATCCAATTAAAAAAAGAAGATTTGCATTATAGTATGTAGGATGAAATAAACAAATTACAAATGAAAAAGAAAAGGAACAGATATTTTTTTAGTTAGTGTATAGTTGTTGCAGGATGAACGCTTTCTCGAAAATTTTAATTCCGAAGTTAAATATAGAATGTGGGGCAAAATGAAATGATGAAAAATTTAGTTTGTTTTCCACGATACCATCCAACGTGTATTAGCAATACATGTAATCTATTCCAGTCAGTAAAAGAAGTAAAGATCAAAGCATAAACGAGCAATTTTGAAGATTGGATAATAAGTTTTCAAAATGTTGCTGCAAGTCCAAAATTGTTTTTGTTGTTACAAAATGATAGAAGTCTTCTGTTAATCTTTCAAATATTAATTAAACCCTACTAATATTTGGCTAAGTATGCATTTATTTAAGACTAAGCATATTTTAAACTAAAAATACTTTATAGAATTAGTCAAACTCATGCAGGCAAAGTAAAATGGTTAATGTCATATTAAATTTAATCTTTTATTACATCACTTAAATCTTAATTTTTTAATTAATTCATTTATATTTCTTCAGATAATAATTATCTTAAACTATTCATTTGTTTATTAATTCACTCATTCATTTCATCGAAAGATTTTTAAAAACCAAAAAAAAAAAAAAAAAATTAAAAAACCTGCCCCACAATATATCCCCATTTAGTGAAATCTACTGTTTTTTTTTCCTGTTAAAGGTTAGCAAGTATATGAAAAGAAACAAGCAAAAAAAAAAACAACTGGAAAAGAATATTTCATGAGGTAGTAACTCTCTATCTTAGAATAACTTCCAAAGGCCTTCCGTTAAATTCAGACATTTTCAAGGCAATACTTTCTTCTAGAAAATTTTAATATTGAGCTGCTATTAACTGAGATCTTTATTCTTAAAAAAAGAATAAGAAAATCTGCTGATAGTTTAATTTCATAGTGCTTTTTTTTATGTTAAAAAAATGATTGAACTCTTTTGCTACTTTTTTATTTAATTGTCCACTCTAAATCCTCAACAACATCATCTATGCACTGCTTTATGAATAAAATAAATTGCAACAGTTTTTTTTAATTCATGAATTACAAATTTTTATTATGCTACATTTTTCATTGCTCATGTTAGTAACATATTTGCCAGATGAGACGTCCTGACTGATTTGGTGCTTTTTATCACCCAAGCAGTTTCAAACATATATGTAAAAATGACCCCCATCTGTAAAATGGTAGTCTGTATCCATGGTTCGTAGTACGCTCCTTGAAAACCTTGAAAAACTAAGTGTTCATTTTCAAATGCTTAAGGTCTGGTAACTTGGGTTCAAAAAATTGAAAAAATTCTTTTTGCTTAATTTGAAAGTACAATGTGTCTTGAGAATTTACTGTGAAAATTTCAGACAAATTCGAAATATTTGGAGAGTTATAACGAGTTTCCTAGAGCGCCTCAGAGTTTGTTGTTGAACTTTAAACGCGTTTTTCTCAAAACATTGTTTTTTTTGGTCCGCCCGGGTCCTAACTTTTTTTCTACTGAACCGATTGCTTTCAAATTTTAACAGGCTGTTCTACACACTAATAGTTCTCGTTGGTACTAACGAGAATTTTTTTCATCCCTAACTTTTTATTTTACAACTTCCCTTTCTTTGCTAAAATAAAAGTTTTTTCTTTTTTTTAAAGTCCGCCATTTTGTTATTTACCCTTGAAATTTAACTTCAGTAGTTCCGACCTGAATGACATGTCTATAGATTAAGAATAATCAAGAATATTCAATTTCAGATAACATCAAGAGCCAAAATCACCCGGTCCACCCACGTTTATTTATTTTTTTTTTTGAGGTTCCAACTTCGAGCGACAATAATTGTAGCAATAAACTATTAAATTTTTCCAAATAATTTTTTTAAATATTTTAAATATGTAAATAGAAACACTCTTAATATTCAAGATGATTCATTTTTATTTTCCTATTAGAAACCACTCTCCAAAGAAGTCATGAAAATAGGCATAAGTTACCAGACTACTACCTTAAAAGTGCTTGAAAAAGTTTGGAAACCTTGAAAAAATTTTGAAGGTTACTTGATCCATTTATTCTTCCAATAATTATTTCATTACGCTTGAAATTGTTCAAAAAGATTTCATTATCACCATTTTTTGATTTTTTGTTCGTTTTGAACATTCAGGGTCGCAAAAATTCTTTTCATGTTACAGATTTTAATCCTTTTGTATCTTGTGAATATTTTGATATTTTTCACAGTTGGAAGTTATTTTGATGTATAAACACCTTAGATTGGCCTTTTTTATGTTTAATTTCTGTAGATAATTAAGGAACTTATTAGTAGAACCTAGGCAACATTGAGCTTACTCGAACTTGACCGAAAATTGCTTCTCGCGTTTGAGATTTCAATCTGCACATCTTGTAAATCTTTTAATATTTTTTTTTCAACCGAATGTTACTTCTACTTATATTACTTCTGGTTAGCATATTTTCTGCTTAATTTTTGAAAATAATTAAAAAATATCTTTGGAAAACATTCCAACCTTGAAAATTTGCTTCCCATGTTTGAGGCTTCAATCCTTTTGTATCTTGTAAATCTTTTAACATTTTTGGCGATTGGAAACTGTTTTGACATGTGCTTCACCAGATATGCTGGTTTTATCTTTTATTTTAATATTTTAAGAAATATTGTGTTCTTCTTGGGGGTGATTTTCAAAGCAATTGACAGTTTGGCGTCCAGACGTTTTCTGTGCATTTTATGTTAATAAAATCTATTACGTCCAGTGCATTTTGTTCTGGTTCTAAAATAATAGCCTTTTTCTATTACTTTGTTTCTCAAGTAATGGAAATTTCTGTACCCTGACTAGAAAGTACGACTGTCAGTTTTGTATGCTTTCAAGCAACAGGTTTATTCTATGTTCGTTAAAGAGAGAAGTAATATGTGTTATTGTAACAAACTGCAATAAATTTTCCCGAACTGCTTATCAAACATTTGTAATTTTAGACGAGTTTGTGTCCTTATTTATCTCATATGTAGCCCCATGGGAATAATCATGCTTTTTCTGCAAAATTTTTCTCTAATGCAGTTAGCAATAGTTGTAAGGAGGCCCTATTTGTTTCTTCTTACCCCAATTCTAAAGCTGTATAGTTTTATTCTTTAATTGTTGTATCTTGGAATGTACAATTCAATATACTATGAATATTTTTATAAACGCTCATATGAGTGTTACCCATTAGTTGCACATTATTTTTTAAAGTATGAAACTATGCAACTTTTCAGTAGTGTATTTTTTGATTAAAGAATTATTAGAAAATTTCATGAATGTTAACCTTTTCATTTGAGTTACTTTGAAAGGTAACGCTTGTTAGAAGGGAGTAACGATCAATGGAAAATACCCAAATAATAGATTCCTTAGATAACTAATACATGGGTATAAATAGGGGTCTGTCCAGGATTTTTCACAGGGTCCGTTTTTTGTGAAAAACTCTATAATTTTGTGAAAATCAAACAATTTCTGAAAAAAAAAAAAATTGAATTTAATAAAAAATAAAAATAAATTTCATTTATTTTCCTCTTAAAAAAGCGTATTAAACATAAAAAATGCGAAAAATTCGATTCCTATAGCGGATGCAAAGAGATTGCAGTTTTCAAAAGCATAAAAACGGAATATCAAAGAATTAATTTAATTAAATAATTAAAGCAAAATTAGCTGTTCTTTTATGAGTCTAATGTAAAACGCTGAATGGATCGTTTCATTTTATTTTTGCATTAATTGTATTAACAGACTTCAACAATATGCTTATCATCAGGGTTGCCAGATTTAAAAACTCAAAATACGGGACAGTCTTCTTAGAGAATGGGGAGGGGGGGAGTGAAGTCTAAAAGTTGAAATTTTACGATCTTGACTCTAATACCAAACGTTTCTCATAAAAATACATGAAAAAAGAATACAATAAGCATGTGAAAAAAAAACTACATTTTTTACCATTGCATAGTTATTTTTCTCCATGAAAATTAGTGGGAAAAGTTTCAGCACTATATATTTTGAAAGTTCGTATTACTCTGTTATTAAGCCTCTTTTTTCTGTGGCAGGTCCATCAGTTCGAATTTTACCAAAAAACAGCATAAACCACTCCATGTTAATTCATTAATTTCCCAAAACCAGGAAATGGAGCAATTGATCCCAAACCCACTAATCCCTAAATGACAGATCTGCCCGTTTCTGTTGATGACTAATTTTTAATATGTACTTTTTCGAAATGCGAGACGTATCAATGAGGAAATTCGAATACGAGCAAAATAATTTTAATGAGTCACTAACAAAATTTTTTATTACAATTGAGCAAACATAGTATTAAACCTTACTACTTGAACTATAAGAAGTTGACCTAAAATAAATAAAAATTCAGTATTTAATATCTTTAGAAAAATAGCTAGTTTTTTAAAAAATATTATAACATAAAAATTATTCCAACGCAATGTCGGCATTTTCCCCAATCACATCTGCTACTTGATTTTACTTCTGCAATAATTCATTCAAAGTTTTGGTGTGCCTTTAGGTTTACAGTAAAGCTCATTGCAATTCATATTTATGTCATTCATTGTAAAAATTGTGTATCTTCATATCTTTAAAATATATATTTGTTTGCTAAAAGGAATAATATTTAGTTTCATCTTTTAGCTTAAAAGCGAAGCAAAGCGCATCTCAAAAGATAAATATCTAGTGACTAGTACGTAGCTAGCTGAGCACTAATACTGTTTTCACAAGGAAATAATTATGAAGGGCTTTATATAATAAGAATAAGGCATAGTAAAATCATTTACAAATGGCTACACCACTTTTACAATGAACTACACCTTTGTTGAATGAACTGTGGCAATGATTTCTGCTCTTACTAAACAGAACACTTTACACTAAACAGAAACCTTACACTTTAGAACAAAAAAAAAATAATTCCATCAATTTTCTTATTACTCTATTTCATTTTTCACTTAATTATATTTTTTTTCTTAAAATAAATGTTTCGTTTTGTAAAATGTTGCCCCTAGCTTAAAATACGGGACTTTAGCCGTCCCGTATCAAGGTTCCCCGGGACGCGGGACAGTTTTTCAAAAAACGGGATGGTCCCTTGAAATCCGGGACGTCTGGCAACCCTGCTTATCATAGACCTTTAAAATGCAGTTGTAAAAATTTTTTACCAAGCTCAAAAAATAAGTAAAATTTGATTTTCCTAGTGGATGCAGAGATCGCAGTTTTCAAAATGAAAACATCAGAAGTATAAAAACAGCAAATAAATAATTTATTAAAGTCAAATAATTTTAGAATTACATTAATAATCACCGACATATTCGCCAAAAATTTGGAGGAAAAACATATAGTGGGGAGACGTAGCAAAACAGACAATACCGAACTTCCAATATTAACAGAAAAAAATACATTAATTCCTGAATATAACCAAAACACCACCCTTGTAAGCATTAAAAAAAAAAAAAAAACATAATTTTTCTGCTAAAATAAGGTTAAAACCTCACTCCAAAGAGGTCAGATGGCGATAATTTTAAATAGCTGATCACTCTACCAGAAGCAATCCCATTTTTCTCCAACAGCTCTAAGTTCATTTCCCTTCCCATATAATTGCTTATTTCATTTTTTGTTTAAGTCAAAAGCAGTAAGAAAAATCCTTACTCTGCATTTCCAGAGAAATCTATAACAGCAACATCGCAACAAGCAGTGGGGGTGTGGCTGATAGGGCTGCAGCCCCCTCAGAAATTTTCAAAGCGAATTTTTTGTATTTAAGCTTTCACATTTGTTTTCTTTCCTATCTTTTTAAAGTCGCAATGTCAAAAAGAGTTTTCAGATCAAATAATTGAGTATTAGACAAACTTAAAAGAAAGTAAGAAAAAGGATTTTTTTTTCAGGTTTTGATTCATTTATTTTAATGTACATCATGTTTATGATTATTTTACGTAATTCAATTTTGTTCATTTTTATTGCAAATACATGTTTTAGAAACATCGATCAATGTTTGTTCATTCATATAGCTATTTAAATTACATTTAAAAAAGATGATTGAAACCCAGTATTAGGAACAATAGTAAAATTAACGATATTAAAGCCCAAATTTTCCAAAATATTGCAAGCATGTGATTCAAAAACATCTCCGTCATGACGGAGATGTTCTTAAATCACAGAAAATGATAAAAATAAAGTTTGAAATTTTTTCTTTACTGCAGTAAAGAAAAGATTTCAAACTTTATTTTTATCAATTTCTGTTTTCATCAAAACGATTTTACCTTTTTATAGACGCACTAGCGTTACCTCCACTGATTTGCCCGTAGTATAAAATTAGAAGGTCATTTGTTAAATAATTAATATAGCAGAAAGAATACTCTATTTTAGTTATAATTCAACTATAATTCCTTAAAAGTGATAAAAATAAGCCAAAAGAGAAAATAAGAACAATATTGTTGCTTTCAGAAACCAACAGAAATCTTACCAAAGTTTAAAAGAAGAGGATCAAGTTTCTTTTCTAGCTTTAAAAACAATACAATACATTTTACGAAATGAAGCATTTTGGAAAAGAACGTTGCAATATCGCAATTTATATGATAGTTTTATAATAATTTACCGAGTTTTAATTAAAAACTGAGAAAATAAAAACAGACGATTTTCTCCAACAGTTAAATAACTCATTTTAATAAGGCAAGGAGTTTGGATTGCTACGAAAACAAATACATTTTGAAAATTATTAAGGGAGAAAGAGCGAAACAAAAAAAGTACAAAAACGTAACCATGGTAGCAACATAAAAAGTTAATTTCCGTTGATAAAATAATTAATTTCATTTTGATTTTCAAATTTTATTCTTGAGCTTAACCATTTTAGAATCGTTTGGCTTGCTTTGCTCACGGTAAGCCTTGAATTTCCGGTATTATAAAAAAAATATTACAGCTCTTATAATGCTCGTTGAAACTTCTAATTGATATAATTTTTAGCAGAAAATTCTAAGCGTTCAAATGACATAAAATTTGAAAATGTATATGAAATATTTCTTCTCCATTTCATCACATTTATATGAAAAATGAGCTTGAATTTGGAATAGAAAACGAACAAAATCGAATTCTTGAAAAAACGCTTCGAGACGCACACACCCTTGCTACAAACTAATTTTGTGCCATATTTTAAGAAAATTGATCAAACGGTTTTGGCGTTACGCGAATCTTAGACAGACCCACCTTCAGCTTTTTATCACATTAAATTAGCATTGATATCACAAATTTCAGACGTTTACTTTACTTAACTACATATTATAAGATGCCCCCCCCCCCATCTCTAAATGTCTCAACTCAGCCCCCCCCCCCTGAAACGCTTTGTCTGCGTACGGTACGCCACTGGCAACAAACCATTTTGATTTACATATTATAAAACACACAAGCAGAACTATTAAAGCAAAACAACTACCTTTTTTAAGCTGTTAATTTCTTTAAAAGAAACTAACAAAAAGTGTTACATTTTACATTTTAGATTTATCACTTGCCCAAGCATCGCAGGTAGGAAGTTCGGATTTTTTTTTATTTTTTCGCAAAATTGGTGGATAAGCGATTCCCTTCTTTAACTTCAGAAAAGACCCAAAACTTTTACACAGAAATATGCTATGCGTTATTTTGATTTCAGATTTGCTTTTAGTATGAATAATGTGTGAAACGTCAGATTTCTTTGATTAGCATTTTGTGAAGGGTCTGTTTTGCTTGATGGGATTTTTGTGAAGGGTCCTTTTAGTCTGATTGTATTTTTGTGAAGTATCCGTTTTGCTTGATCATATTTTTGTGAAGGGTCCGTTAACAGACCCGAATTTCTTCTGGCCAGACCCCTGATAAAGAAACGATTTGCATTCTTAGAATACTTCTAAACGATATCCAGACTTTGAAAATTTTAAAACTTAGGCAGTAGTGTAGCCAAAAATTACTTTCTATGTATGGTTTTGGGTCATAACCTCACTTTGTATTTGTTAAAAATACTCTATTAGAATTGGAAATGTGTCAGAACCAAGTTCTTTTGAAAGGCTAACCCCCCCCCCCCCCACCCGGATTACGCCGCAAAACTTACATATTTGTTTTTTTTTCTTTGAAAGTTCAAAGCATTCATAACCTTGTAATCATGCAGTTATTTTTTAATTTTTTTAAATTTAAGCCTGTTGTTTCTTGAAAATCTACTTAGTGTGAAAGTTGCATAATTGAGCCTCTTGTGATTAGCTCCTCTCTACAACGAACTTTTTAGACATTTTCGAAAGAGTAGATCTTTTATTTAATGTCGCTTTTTGTAGAAAATGCAATTTAGTTTTTCTATACTTTTTTATCATTGCCTAATTTTTATATTTCAACTAAAAGGAAATCTTCATACAATATGTATAGTGCGAATTTAAGCTAGTATGTAGAAAAGCGAACTTGTGTGACTCTTGAGAAGTACTTGAAAAGTGCTTGTATTTTTTTCTCCCTGAAGAGTATAAACCCTGGTATCTCCCCTAGATGTGTTTGTGTTTCCTAAAGAAACATAATTTTTTACTCACATGGAACCAATTTTTTAATATAAAATCTGCTTCAGTTAAACCTTGAAGAAGAAATGAATGCAAAACACAGTTGACTTGTAACCATAATGATGAAAACTACTCTCTCTCTTTATAAATTTTAAAGTTAGCTAGCGTTATTGCTGTCGTCACTTTAATCGTTTTCATAGGGCCTTTATTTCGGTCAAGTGGATGCAAAAAGCAGTCGTGATTGTTTAAAAAAATGAACTAAGCTTAGATTTTTTTTTGAAAATTTTTAAGTTTAAACTATGGATATATATATACAGAAATATTTTTTGCCTCTAGTTTGTATCTTCTGGAAGAAAATGACATGTATGAATGAAACACAATATTTTAGTTTTTCATTCTTACTCCAATATACTAAGATATAGAGATTTAAAAATTATCTTTTAATGTATATAATACATTTTAAAAGAGATTATGAGTGGTACCTGGTACATGGTGCATTTATTTTTTTGAAGCAGCTTTACATAAAAAAAAACAATTGAACATATAAGATGTTCTGAACGCAACTGATGAGCCAGATGTATGGTATTCGACGAAGTTTTACGAAGTATTAGACGAAGAGACACTGGATATCTGGTATCTAGCAAAATCACTATCCGGTCCATTCCTAATTATAATTGCCTTTATAAATGTATATTGTACTATATATTTAGTCAAATATGAATGCACCAACGTACTTACTTTCTTAAGCCTTAATGAAATAGAAAAGATATTTCAAAGATTTTTAACATTTTTTTTGCTTTTTACCGTAAGGTATGAAAAAATAATTCAAAATACTTTGAGAAAGTCATGTCATGTCTGATTTTCTGAATTTTTATAGGTTGTATTGTAAAAGATACACGATCTAAAACGCTTCTGTGTGGCTTATTTTCTGCAAACCATCGCATGTTACAAATATGAAATAAACAAGAGACTGTTTTCTGTGTTTTATTTCTAGAAATCGACAGTATTTATAAACAGTGAGTGAGACAGAAAACAATATCCATGGCATTTGTAAGAAAAGTTTTAAAAAAAGTTTAAGTTACTTAAGTAATAAATATTAAAATGTCGGCTGTGAAAGCAAAATTTATTTCTTATTTTATTTGACATGTACCATTTTTTCCTGAGCATTATCTGCGGCGGAGTATTATCTACAAGCCATAAAATCGGGCAAAATAAAAGAAAAATAGTATGATCCAGATGCAAAAAAAAAAAAAAAAAAACGAAGTTGGTTTTTTGATGTAAAATGTAGCAACTAAATTAACGTGAAGAAATAATTTTTAAACTACAACTGAAATATTTCTAAAAGGTGAAGATTTATTCTTGAAATCTCGATTTTTTACGCTAATTACTTTGAGATAATGAGTGAATCATGATAAAAGAGCAAGAAACGTAGTATAGTACAAATGCAGGGGCGCAAAAATTATTGCGGGGGCTAGAGGTATCCATAAGTTTGAGGCGTGTAATCCCTCCCTTCTCCCCTCCGATAAAAGGAGGTCCTGGAGTCTTCTATTGGAAAAATTTTAGCTTTTTTTACTTGAAAAATGCCATTTTACACATTTTCTGGTGAGAATAATTTACACAAACCAGTAATAAGTGACATGGCATTTACAAGATTAAATAACTTTAAAATTAGTGGCTTAATCAGACCACGTCACTTGTCTTAAGGGATATTTTTAGTTCTATTTATTGAAGAGCCAGTGGACATATATTGTTCTTGGCTGTAAATATAAAATGAACTTTTGAAAGTGACAAAACTTCCGCACATTGATGCACAGTCAGCATCATCCTCTTAAATCCTGAAAACTCCCATGCTAAGGGCAAAAGTGGTATCTGCAGAGGAGCTCAAACTGAGATATTACTCTTTTAAGTTTTGTGCCTCCATGTATTTGATTCAGATGATGCTTTTTCAGAAAATGCTTCCCGTTTTCAAATGAACATATAATATTTTATTTATGTAAATTACGTCACAAAGAGCCACCTGGTATCGATAACTCAATTTTGTTAAAAAGTGCAGATATGTGCTTAGCATGGTAGAACAGGCATGTCTAGGCGTTCAAGAACAACATTTTGTACTTTAAATATGGTCTTAGCTTTATTATTTTTTTTAAAAGTAGGTGTATAAATTAGCCAAAATAAGCAGAAAAAAAGAAAACAACTTGTTCTACTGTAAGCACCTGTCATTCGCTCTGACTCACTCACACAAATTATTGAGGAGATGGGGGTCTATAGATGGGAGTCGGCGCTAGTGTGAAAGTGGGGACTTCGTTGTTTGTAATGTTGTTAATTTTGTGCAGCCTCAATCATGGAAAAGTAGTTTTAGACCATGCAAAATAAACAACATGACAGACAAAAAGCCAGGTGGGGTCAAGGGAAAAAAGGCACAAAAAATCCGCTGCATAGCGTATAATCCGCATCTCTTTAGTTTTACAGTTTTTTAACAGATAATACGCAGGAAAATACAGTATATGAAATTGTTTATGCAAATTAAATTTAGTGAGAATGAGATTAATCATATTAGTTAAAAATCTTTTGCATTTGCTTATGTTAATATCATGTAACTATATATTAATGTGTGTCTAACTAACTGCCTTGAATGCAGCTTTTAAAAATTTTCTCCAATATTCAAGAGCTGCCTTAAAAGCCCTCAATAGCTATTGTTTCACTTCCAAGTCAGTTTGGGAGTGCCACAATGTGCTGGTAAGGCTTGCTAGCAAGAACAAGGTTATCCTATTCTGGGTCGCTGGCCACCCTGATATTGTCTGAAACAAAGTTGCTGATTAGCTTGCCATGCTGTGCTCGAATACACCATTTGTGGATCCTAAACCTGCTCTTGGTTTGTAAAACCGACAAATGCCTACAATAAAGTCAGGAATGCAATAAGCTGCTTATGAATGCTGCTTGCTTATGAATGATTCGTATGTCAGATGGCTTCAGTCCAACTCACACAGACAAGCTAAAGATCTCAATCAATGTCAACCCTGGTTGAGGTCCAGGGCGCTACTAAGTTTGAGCAGGAAGGAGATCAAAATGTCCATTGGGCTTCTTACCGGACACTGTTCTCTTAATAGGCACCTCAACTTACTAGGTGTCACTTATGACCCAGCTTGTAGAGGCTGCCTAGAGACAGAATAAATCTTAAAACATGTGCTGTGTGATTGCGATTTTTATTCTGCTCACAGATTTGAACATCTGGGTTACCATTGTTTAGATCCTTATGAATTGTCTTGCTTACCTGTTATACATATGCTAAAGTTCGTGTCGGCTCTATTAAGGGCCCAACGGGAGTAGTACAATAGACCTTTGGTCGCAGTGGTTGCGCTCTTTTAAGGGCGCCCCCGCTCACTTCATGCATTCATGTTAATGTCAATTACTTGTTGTCAGTATCGCCTTGGGTAAATACCCCAAAAAATGAACCTATCCACTGGTTATTTATGTGACCCACACAGCACTATTCATAGAAACTGCAAAATCTCAGACTGGACTATTCTTGAATTTCAACATGTTTCATACTTTTCTTCAGAAAACGCTGAATTTTAGCTAGTTCTCCAGCTTTTTCTATCCTAAATCAATTATGCTTTGTCCATATTTTCCCAAAGGCAGAAAATATGTGTTCCTTTGAGGCAAAACTTGGCCTGGAACTTAACAGTTAAGCAAAAGAGGTATAAAACCTGTATAATTTTTTAAACTTCTGAGTTTCAAAACTGTGAACTTTCCTGAGATGGGCACCAAAGTCAACCAGGCCCTGAACATCACTTTGGCTTGATCTGACTCTGATTCTCAGCTGTCTTTTATTATATCTTCCATTATGTATTCTTCTCTACTTTGCTCTGATTTATGATATATTTTCTTTGAAATTATAAGTATGTTAGTGGTCCTTTTCTAGCTATCATATTTATTTATAGATTCATTTTTTTAACCTATGGCTTGGCATAGGCAAACATTTTTTGTTCCATGGAAATGTTTGAAGCATATATTTCTACGGCTCTTAGTTTGGTGTTTCCATCTGCCATCGGCCATTTAAAACAAAAAATAATCGGTTGTCTTTGAACAATTGGTTAATATCCAGCATTAGCTAAAACATGTCACCGGAGCTTTACACATATATTACGTTTTCAAAAGAAATCAGGAATCAACAAGATGCAAAAAGATTTATCATTCACAAAATTTAAAATAAATAAAGTGTAGTATATAAAGTAGTGTGCTACACAAGCTAGTTTTAAAAAACATTAAAACGTTTTGGTGTAAAATGTATATAAAATATTGTGTTTTCTAGATTAACTTTGCATCATGGACATACTACATGTCATTAAAGAAGAGCATAGCTATGCCACAAATCATGCCACTGGTGAAAGGTGTGTATGTTTGCTTATTTCATTGTACCAAAGCAGGTTAACCCTTTACTTCTTTAATTAAAAAAAAAATCATTGTAAAATTTAAAACGAGAATAGAACATTTATAAATGGTATTGTAAATAAAATCTAACAACTTATATAAGGAAAAACAAAATTGGTATTTTTAAGTACTGATAGGTCACTGAAGTTGAAAATATTTCAAAATTTTGAAAGCAAGTTAGCTGTGCAACATTTTATTACATTTTTTACCTTTTATTTCTCTTCCTAACTTTGAAGCTTGTCAGTTCCACGGAAATGGGAAACTGCAGATCAATTTTTCAAAGTCTTTTTTTGTTTGCAAATTAGTATCATTAGGTCTGAAACCAGGGTCGTCCGGGTGTACAAATTTGGAAAAAACCGCCCAGGACGAAATTGAATTTTGTCTATATTGTTCACTTTTTTTTGTCCATCTGAAAGATCTAAATAAAAAATGCCGCACTTAACAATAATGAATGCATTTTGTCATTTAAGGAGCATTTAAATGTTAAAATATTGCAAATATATTAAAATATACAACACTACGGGAATTATTTTAAATGAAAATTATGTTTTAAAAATAACAAATTAGCTCGCTCATTTGGAAGCTTTTTTATAGTAACACAATCATAAAATAACAGGACGTTAATATCAAGTCATACATAGTAATAACAACACAGTTAAATATGAAGTCAATTTTAATATGCTCTGCTCATTTGTCATATGGAAGTTCTATGCAAGTAATGCATTTACAAATTTAAAAATAGAGATAAAGATGCTGTAAATTTTTTTGAGTAAATATTAAAATCTTCAATGAAATGAATAACAAATTGACATCAATAAAAAATGTTACATTTGTTTTGGTTCATGTGCCATTTATTAAGATTTTTGGCGATTTAATACAAGAAAAATGTTCTATATTTTGCAAAATATTAATTTCACATGCAGTTATATTTATACAACAAAATAAGCTAATAATTTAAAAACCTAAAGTTTGTAAAAAAAAAAATATTTCGAAAGTAAGATTTAAATGTTAAAGAATATATAATCTAATTTAAATTTAAAGTCTTACTTTTTAAAAGAAAAGAAAAAGATTATTATTATTATTATTATTATTTTTTTTTTTTTGCATCCTAGTGATATACTTCTGTCAAGGTAAAGCTTTAGTTTTTCATTTTAAAAATATAAAAAATTAGTAGATTATTGTCCATTTTATTCTTTTTGTACAATTCCTTTCAGCGTCCGGGACTTTTTCTGGAAAAGTGGACAAAATAGCAACCCTGTCTAAAGCCCCCTTTCCCTTAACATTATAAAAATTGGCCAGAAATTGATTGGTTTTTAAAATTTCGGCAGGGGAAGACCCTATATCCTCCACCTTTTTTTTCCAAACACCACTAACAATTGACTAAAACAATGTTCTTAAGACTAATAATTTTGTTTTTAAGACTGATAATGAAAATTTTTCCTTGACGATACTCCTACAGAGTGGCCACTTGACTGGAAAGCAGGAATTGTCTTCTCTGAAGAAGGATATTTTACTGTTTAATTTCTTATCTTCTTGTCGGTACTTGAAAGATGAAATGCTAATTTCTATGCAGTGTTATATGTTAAGCTTTCAAATTTCTATTTTTGTGTAGTCCGTCTTTCAGTCATTAACTAATGTGTGGCCACTCGACTAGAAAACCTGGAATTGTCTTCTCTGTAGAAGGATATTTTACTGTTTAATTTCTCCTCTTCTTACTAGTCCTTATTTGAAGAATAAAATGCTGATTTCTATGCAGTGCTATTTGTTAAGTTCTTAAATTTCCATTTTTGTGTAGTTTTGTGTCTTTCACTCATTAACTAATGAGTGGCCACTCGACTGGAAAACCTGGAAAAGTCGAAATTCTCTGAAGAAGGATATCTTACTGTTTAATTTCTTGTTTTCTTACCAGTCGTTTTATGAAAAAGGAAATCTGAATTCTTAAGCAGTGCTATATGTTAATTTCTCGAATTTCTATTTTTGTGTAGTTCGTCTTTCACTCATAACTAATGAGTGGCCACTCAACTGGAAAGTCAGGAATTGTCTTCTTTAAAGAAGGATATTTTACTGTTTAATTTCTTATCTTCTTACTAGTCGTTATTTGAAAGATGAAATGCTCATTTCTATGCAGTGTTATATGTTAAGTTCTCAAATTTCAATTTTTGTGAAGTCCTTCTTTCACTTATTAACTAATGAGTGTTAATTACTTGTCATTTAATTAACATTAATTTAAAATTACACCTGAATGCTTAAGTGTTAATTCTTTAGTTTTTATTTAAAAGGGTTGGTACAAAAATTGGGGAAAATGTACCTTTTTTTCAAGTTATTAGTTTTCTCTTTACAATTGTTCAACAAAAAGTTTTGGAAAATTTGCTCCATGTATAAATTAGCATCCCAACTTAGAGTCTCGTATTTTAACCAAATTCCTGCACCAAAACGTGATGTATACAGTAGGCTGGGTCAAGAAACCTTCTTTCGTAAGTTTAGGGGGCACAGGATTAAAAAGGTGCTAAATTGGCTCAAACTAACATGTTAAATTTTATTGCATTTTGATAAGTCTTTTTGCTACTGGATTGATTTTGAAATTGTGACCCTTTTACGAAGTTATATTCCATATAGGACTGCACCAATAATAAATGATATGTTGTTTATACATGAACAATGAAGATGAACCATCTAGTCTGTGTTCATAGTTGCTGGAGTCCCTGATGGGAGGTCATTGTGACCTCCCAAAATTTTCCTTATCTAGCCACGTTGTAAATTTCGAGATTTCATTGCAAAATTGCAATTAAATTTTCGGTGTGAAGTCTCTGAAGCAGGCCCGTCATTTTTCCGGGGGGGGGGGTGATGGGTACAAAAGAGGGATGCACCGATTAATCGGCCTCTTTGTCGATTATTGAAAATTGGCCCAGTTTTGCCGATTAACCGACCATAATCAGCCTCTTTGCCGATTATTTATAATCAGCGAATTTTGCCAATTTATTGACAGAAAAAATATTTTTAGCCCCTTCCTTATGTACGCCCTTGGAGGTGCCTATTAAGAGAACAATGTTCGGTAAGAAGCCCAATGGACATTTTGATCTCCTTCCTACTCAAACTTAGTAGCTCTCTGGACCTCAACCAGGGTTGACGTTGATTGAGAGTTTTAGCTTGTCTCTGGGAGTCAGACTGAAGCCACCTGACATACGAATCATTCATAAGCAGGTTTCTCTTATAGTATTCCTGACTTTATTGTAGGGCAAACCAAGAGCAGGTTCAGGACCCACAAATGGTGTATTGGAACAGCTTCATTTCCCACAATGTCACGGTGGCCAGAGACCCAGTACAGGATAACCTTGTTCTTGCTGGCAAACATTATCAGTGCATTGTGGCACTCCCAAACTGACTTGGTAGTGAAGCAGTAGCTATTGAGTGTTTTTAAAGCGACTTGACTATCAGAGAAATTTTTTAAAACCTTACCATTTAAGCCGCATTCAAGGCTGTTAGTTACACCTGCCAGGATGGCTAGAACTGCCGCCTGGTAAACCGCAGCTAGTCAAAGAAAAGCTTTGTTTTGCTGCTGCTGCAAAATGCACCAGAGCCAGTGCCGGAAGAAGTCTTCAATCCGTCAGTGAACCAAATTTTATTTGCTTTGCCGATGCGCTTTGGAGCATCCCTCCGTTGTTCTCTGGAAGGGAACACAATGTTATAATTGGCATTGAAACTGATATGTTTTAACAACCAGTCACTCGGCATCATAAACTAAGGATGCTTGACGGCCTCTATGCAAAGTTTGTCGTAAAGAAGCAAGTGGCAAGGGGTCTTCCAGACACACAGAAGCTTCAGGCAATAAGAACAGGTAATCGCCTCCAATTCCACTTGCTTGTGAAGTAAAAGTAGACCCTGAAGAAGTTCTAGGCTATGGGAGGGAGTAGTTGCACTAGTCATCGCAATGGTGGCCATCCTTTGTAAGGTGGTGAAACTACTCTTAGTAGTTACATTGTGGGTCTTACCCCACCAGGCAATTGTGCCATAAGTAACTGTGGGTACAACTACTCTGGTGTACACCCAGTGGGCAATTGCTGCCCATAGCACGTCTACAGGACCAGAATATTCTTTTGGCCATATCAGCGATAAGCTTGAGGTGTGAATTCCAGTTTAAAGTACTGTCAGATATCACACCCAAGTATTTAACTTTGCTAGAATTGGCAAGAGGAGAGTTGAAGTACTCAATCTTTCGCGAATCCTTCAGCCGTTTCCTGGTGAATTGAACCAAGTGAGTGTTGCTAGGAGTCACAAGTTTGCCGATAAAACAGAGGAAAAAGTTTTTAAAATAAAACTGCTTTATAAGTATGCCTTGAACAAGAATTTCTCATGAAAAAAAATTATAAGCAGTAAATAAATAACTTTCTGCAAACACAAGAACAGCATGTAGTGCGAAAGTGTAGTGAGAAAAAAACAAGAAAAATAATTCAAAACTGTTTAATCGAACAAAATAATTGTAATAATCTCTATATATTACAAAAAAGTAAGCTCAAAGATATTGTGAAAGTATGTTTGTGGCTGCCCTGCGTCTAGGCGGCCCCACAGAACCTACAAACTTGAAATTTGGTACAAAATTAGTTTAATTCCTTTAGATTTGAAACTCAGAGCCATTTTTCTTAATTTCAAATTAGTTTCTTTTAGTTAATTTTAAAGCATAAATTTCACATACTTCACTAAATTTGGGGCAAGAAAATCCTGCTACCTTGTTATATTATATGACGTTGGAAATAATTTTTTTTTCCGAAGAAGAAGATGTTTGTTCCATTTTTCTCCATTAATTATAAATGGAGGTATCAGTGATTCTAATTAAGCCACATTATTCAAGTCAGACCTCGAGTAAAATTACATTACCCATTCGACCAAAATGCTCCAAAATCTTTTCAACAAGGTAACGCTCGACAAACAAAACCGGTGACTCATCTTAATTCAACAAAATATTCACGATTGCTTATGTCACAAATTTTCTTTACTTTTTTTTTTAACATTTAAGAAAGGTTATTGTTACTCTTATGGTATTTCATTTTGTTTAAGTGATTTCATATGACTTACATTGCGTGTTTGAGTTATTTATTTATTTTTTTTTTTTTGAGAGGGAAGGGAACTTTATTTTCTGTTTGAGCTAGATACTTAACTATGTTTTTTAATTATGTACATATTTCTTTTCATTTTTATATCAGAATGCGAGGGGGGGTCTTTTTTATTTATTTAGTGATTTATTTTAAAATGTAAAGAAGTTGTTACTGTGCTTTTATGCTTTAACCAGACAGAAATACAAATTGATAATTAAATGTCATTAAAATCGTCGTCTGTCACCAGGGTTTTAGTCGTATTTGGGGGCATATAGTCAATTTAGGCTCCAAACCACCCGAAGCAGGTTGGTGCTCGAGCCGCCGCAGGCGACAAATGGGTTTTGTCGAGTGAGGCGATCATGGGGTGGAGCCTCCTAGTAACTATAAAAAAATCCTCCCCATAATTACCTAAATTTTTTAATAAATTAATTTCCCCAAATTGAACACATATGCATGTGCCACATATATATGTAGCAATATTTTTTATGTGCCAATATTTTTCTCCATATTATCAGAGCGTTAACAATAAATTTTAGATGAAGTTTATTTTTAAATTAATAATTTCAAACTAAATTTAAATTAAAAATGCTCCTAAGTTAGCATGCTTACCAGTCTCCCCCTGTTTTTTTATTTGAATTTTTGTTTTTAGTTAATTTTATTAATAATACAGTCAAACCTGTCTATCTTGAATTTCACTGAGCAGAAGAAAAATTAAAGATACGGTGATTTCGAGATACAGAGGTTGTGATAAAATTACAAAAACAAGCAAATGGAACACAGTTAAATACTTAACACATTGTTTTGCATTGATATAGTTGAATATTTTACTCTACGACATGTTATGAGTCCACGTTTTTATGTTGAAATTGATTGTGATAAAAAATATCATTAATTGGTCAAGCTGATTAATCAACAATCAATAATCTGCTAATTTTCTCATTGTTGCATCCGTAGTGCAAACACAGTGTAATTTCACAGGAAAACAACAAAAAATGCCCCCACTTTTTTGTAAATGCATTGGTTTCTCAAAGTTTGGGGGGGGGGGCGACAATTGACCCCCCCCCCCCCCCAAATAACGGGCCTGGTGCCCTCAAACTGTCTCGTTTGAAGTTTTTGAAAAAAGTTTTGCAGAAGAAGGTCAGCAATACTAGTGTATTAATATTAACTTTGGTTCATTGCACCCCAGAAAAGAGAGGTAGAGGGGATTTTTAACCCAAAAACGAAGCGCTTTTGGTCTGTGCATTGTGGTGGGCCGAATATGACTTTTTTTAAAAATTTCGATGATGGGTACTGCGGAAAAAGTGCTGTTGGGGGAGCAAAGTGCGCAGAAAAAAAATTGGAAATATTTTGGTAAATTTCTTGATCTTCCACGTTAGCGTTGAAGTTTGGAAAAAATATGCAATTTTTTGAGATTTTTATCAAATTGTAAAATTTTTTTAGTTTTATAGTTTTGATAATTGGTAAGGCAGAAAAAGTGCCATTGGGGGTATAAAATTCACGCAAAAAAATTGATGTCTGTGGTACAATTTCTTCCTCTTCCACCATTTTCTCCCACGTTTAAAAAAAATTTTGTTGAAACGTTAAAATGCTGTTTTCTCCATATTTATCTTAAATAATTGCAGTGTTTGTCACATATGATGCACTTTTAGATGTTTGGTGCTAATAAATTAGCTTCTTATGGCTTATAAATTTTTTAATTTGAAATATGCTATTAAAAAATTATTGCAGTTCTCTGTTTGGCTTATGGGTCATGTCAAGTGTATGCGGCGTCCCCACTCGACCCTTTCCAATTTTGATGAAAATTTTTTTGGTTGTACATATAAGATTTGCATGAAGCCATACCAAATTATGACTCTATAAGCCTTATGGTTCAGCCAATTAAAATAATTTTGTAAAGGCCTCTTTTTTGTGGCGTGAAAAAAATGACCAAATCGTCAAGTTTGAGCTTTTATTGCTCACGACCTAAGACGATTAGCATCCTCAAATTTTGTGATGCTGATCACTGTTTAGGGTAGAATAGCCTACTTGTGTAACAAAAGCTCAATGCACTGTAGATTTTTTGCAATTTGCTGCCAAAGTTGGTAAAATATCGTGTCTTGGCAAATTTTAACCACACGTTATCAGCTTTTATCTGCTGAGAGAATGACTTTCTGAAGCTAATTCTTTCCTCGATTGTAGATTGTTAGTATGTCCAAATGGTGTGTAAGTGGCATCTTGATATCTCAAAAACTTGCTGGATTATTCGAGTTGAAATTCCAGTCAAAAATGTTTTTCCTCAATTTTGTCTCAATTTCAAAGGGCAATATCTTAAAAGGGTCATCTTGAATTTCAATTTTATTTACATCATTGGAAAGAACACATTTTTCTTAACTAAAAAATTTTGGTTTTATTTTTGAGACAAACCAGTTTCAAGGGGATAGTGCAGATCGAAAATGTGAACGTCATTCCATGTGAAATCAAAGAGAAAAAAACTTGGACCTTAAAAGTTCATGTCAATTTGTTCTATTCAAGTTTATAGGCCCTTTTGTACTTATGTTCTGATGAAAAAATCCGTTTTTAGATATTTTGGAACTTTAGTTTTTGTGTGCGCATCCGTAAAAACTCAAGAAATGGCAAAAAATAAAGTTTCGTTTTTAACAAAAAGAATTATCTTTTTATCGCTGCTCTAAGAGCTTGAGTCGTTTCCTAGGTGTTATTTAAAAGCTCTTGAAACAGAATTTCGGATGATATGTCACTTGGCAAGGTTGTAGGTCATTAGTATTTCAAGGTCATAAAAAGCATTTTCCCATTTTTCATCATTTTTCTTTATGGGCAAATTGCACTCATAGGCTGAATATCTAGACACATCCTCGGCAGTATAAAAAATGGATTTTCAATTACTACTTATCATATTTTTGATTACTATTTTTATCATTTACATGGCGGAAATAATTTCAATATTCAACTCTATCGAAAACTTTCGTTATTGCTTTCTTTAATAATGGCTTTGCAATCCCATTATATATATTTTTTATCACATACACGCCATATTAATTGTTTTATTTATTTATTTTTCCCATTTATTAATTGTTTTTATTTTGAATTTTTTGAAAAAGAAAACTATGCTTTTTATGACCTTAAAATATTAATGACACCTTGCTAAGTGACATATCATCCGAAATTCTGTTCCAAGAGCTTTAAGATAACTCCTAGAAAAGAGTCAAGCTCTTTTAGTAGCGATAAAAAAATAATTCTTTTTGTTAAAAACGAAACTTTATTTTTTGCCATTTCTTGAGTTTTTACGGATGCTCACACTAAAACTAAAGTAATAAATGTCTAAAAAGGTTTTTTTTCATCAGAACATAAGTACAATAGCTCCTTTAAATTTTATTAGAACAAATTGACTTGAACTTTTAAGGTCTATGCCCTTTTTTTCTTTGATTTCACATGGAATAACATACATATTTTTGATCTACAATATCTCCTTGAAACAGGTTTGTCTCAAAAATAAAACCAATATTTTTTAGTTAAGAATAGTGTTTTCTTTCCAATGATGTACCGTATTACCCCGCATTAGCTGGCATGTCGCAAAATTCGAGAGTCACCAGATTTTCAATGATTCGTACCTGGTCCTTTCCGGCATGCAAGAAAAATCAAGGTTGGAAAAAAATAATTTAATACTATCCCAAGAACACTGAAAACTTTTTGAATAATATAAGTTGTGTACTGGTGTGCCAAGCGTGCACCTTTTATGAACATTGAATTATCGTAGCCAGGTGTAATTTGTTGCAACATCTATTATCTAAATACATTGTTTTATGGTCATTTGTGAACGGGAAACATTAAAATGAAATTTGCGAAAAAAGTGCCATCTAATAGAGGCATAAAACATTAAATAAGTGATTTCTGCCTTTGCCGCTCAGTGCAGATGTCACTTTTGTAACACAGCAGTATAGATCATTTTATTATTACAAATAAATGATTTAATTTGTAAAAATGTTAACAAATAATAGCAAGATGGTGGTCTGATGATCTACATCATCAAATCACCATGATTTATTTCGTCTCTGAGATCTGAAATTCATTGGTTTGTTTCTGAGAAAGGCGCTCCTTAATATTTTTCTTTACAGTGGTTTGCTTTACGGTTGAAACTGAGAAGAGAAATTTATTTTTGTTTTGTTGTAAAATAAACCTGGAACTATCCGGCATGCCAGAAAATTCTAATTTTTCGGCATACTGGTCAACCTCACTTTTTCTGGCATGCCGGATAATGCGGGGTAATACGGTAAATAAAATTGAAATTCAAGATGACCCTTTTGATATATTGCCCTTTGAAATTGAGACAAAATTGAAGAAAAACATTTTTGACTGGAATTTCAACTCAATAATTCAGCTAGTTTTTAAGCTATCAAGATGCCACTTACACACCTTTTGGACATACTAACAATCTACAAACGAGAAAAGAATTAGCTTCAGAAAGTCATTCTCTCAGCAGATACAAGCTGATAACCTATGGTCAAAATTTGCCAAAATACAATTTTTTATCAACTTTGGCAGCAAATTGCAAAAAATCTACAGTGCATTGAACTTTTGAAACACAAGTAGGCTATTTTGCCCTAAACAGTGATCAGCATCACTAAATTTGAGCTTGATAACCGTCTTTGGTAGCGAGCAATAAAAGCACAAACTTGAGAGTTGGTCCTTTTTTTTTCAAGACACGAAAAAGAGTCCTTTACAAAATAATTTTTATTGGCTGAACCATAAGGCTTATAGAGCCATAATTTGGTATGGCTTCATGTAAGTCTCATATGTACATTAGGGTGATTCAGAAATGTATGGAAAAAAATAAACTTTGTATTTTTTGCGCGTCTTACCCTCTTATTTTGTGCCACTATATACACTGATTATTTGTGCAAAATTTTAACAAAATATATTAATAGTATTTAGAGGTCGCTCAAACGCCTTGAAGTTTCGTGATATAGACAAAAACGTGAACGTAAATGATATCTATGGAAAAGTAGCCTTTGTATTTTTGTTCGTCTTACCGTCTTATTTAGGCCTTTGTATACATTGAATTATTTGCCCAAAATTTTAGTAAACTATATTTACATTTAGGAGTACTTCAAATTTTGTGATAGTGGCACAAATGCGAATGTAAATAATGATAATAAAGTTACTTTATTGTTTTTTTATGTCTCTGAAGAAAAAAGCGTGCAACTACAAAATGAACTATATATCTGAAAAACCAATGAAATGCAGAAAAATATGAAAACTAATCAAATACGGAAAAAATATAAAAAACAAATTTAAATACATTAAGTATACAGTAATTCGCTCATTAATTCTTGCAATACTTTTTAAGGTTACTTTTTTGTAACTTTGAAACATTTCTTTGTTCCTGTACCACTTGAAGAAGACTGTCTTTGTTTTTCGTCGTTAGTGATAGTCTTAACAAATGCTTCAATAAGGGCCATGCCACACTCGGTATTGTTGTTTACAATCCGCAGTTTCTTTGGTAGTACAAAGCCTTGTTGGTAGCTATCTTGAAGATTCCAATGCTCAGGATTAAATAGCTGATATATTTTGAGTTTCCTCTTTACATGAATAAAGACGCTGAACATGTTCCAAATCATTTCTCAGTGCTTGCACAAAAAGGGTTGCTGGGAACCCAGCTCTTAGATATTCTTTCCCATTAACGATCCCCCCTAAAATATCCCCCATAACGTGAAAGAAATCGCGTTCATATGTTACGAATACCTTTTCTATGTCCAGCTGCAAGTTTAAACTGGTTGTGAAATATCCATAACTTGAACCCATAAAGAATCTTTGACGCATGTATAACACGAATAACCACTCATGGGTCACAAAAACGTACACCAAGAGAAGGTGCTCCGCTCAAGAAAATCGCACTAAGGTCTAGTATCTTCCTTGGACACTTATTTTGCATGGTTCATCAGAAGTTGACTCGGCGCAACTTCCATTACTAGTTGCACGTTGCTCTGAATTGGCTACCAACTCCACAACCTCATTGTTTCTCACTCCAGGTTTAAAATTAGAATGTTTTATTCTTGACTATGATTGCTGAAACCGCTTAAAAAGCAGTATTGTATATCCCAGGGGTGGCCAACCCGCGGCACGCGTGCCACAATGTGGCACGGCAGAGTAGTAACAGTGGCACGCGATGACTTCTTGAAAAAATTCTAAAATTGAGGAAAAAATGTCGATGTCAAAAATATTGATAAAAACTGAAGCTCTTAGACTGATAAATATAATTAAATTATGATGATTAAATTTCAGGAGGCTGGCTTACAAATTGCCTGAACTACAATATTGCAAAGGACTTAGCGTTAGCTTTGGACATGCAACGAAAGCTGTGACGCTACAGACAATGCTTTGTAAAGCATATTTGTGCTTAACTCGAATAAAACTTTTAATGCTGAAGAACGGATTCTTTATCTGCAATAGTTTCAGCTACGGGTGATGAAATTAAAAAATAAAAAAAAAAGAAAGAAAGAAAAAATTAACTCTGCAACTAAAACTAAGAAACCATATTGAACAAAACTTGGTATAATTGCACAAATGAAGACCCTTAAATTGCTTTCGTTACATTACTTGAAAATTATTTGGGGAAAAAAACTTCAAAAGTGTCATCAAACTCCGAATTATCTATCAAACTCCTTGCCAAAGAATGAGACTTTTTCTCTGTTGGTGACCCTGTAGAATTCACTGTATTAACAAACTACAAATTAGAGCTCTGAATATTTTGTGAACTTTTCCGAGGAGAAAGAGGAGAGTGTGGCAAGTTACCCCTTTATTGAATTGGCGATAGCTATTCAAAGGAAAAATAGTCATAAGATTTTAGAATTTTGGGGAGTGTGTTTTTTAAAATATCTGGAAGGAAAGCAATGGGGACTTGCTACTTAGGAATGAAGAATAGCAAATGAATTTAGCTTTTTCATCTCTTATTATCCGTCGTTTAAGTAATTTAAATTTAAGATTGCACAGAAAAAAGTTTCCTTAACCCTAGCGTCAATAACCGAATAACCACCATAATCTCAATAACCGGGTACCCGGGTACCCACTTCGAATTTCCAGCACGTAGAGCAGAAACCAGCTCTTTTTCGACACTCCTTTTACTTAAATGGAAGTTTTTGACACCCTCGTCTCGTTGGGTTCAATCGTAGGTAATTTAAAGAAAAATAAACCATACATTTCGCCTGAAATGTTGTCTCCTACATCTCGAGAGACCCAAAGTTCCTTATTCGAGTTCACTAGTGATGTAACCATATGTTCTTATGTACCCAAGCAGAAAAAACTGTGATATTGCTGACAACACTACATCATGACAAAAGCATCTCTAGAGCTGACAAAAAGGCAGAAATAATTTTGTTTTAAAACAAAACGAAATCTGGCGTCGACACAATTTACCAGAGATGCTTATATACGTCTCCGAGGCAAACAAAGAGATGGCCTCTATCTCTTTTCTTCAACGTCGTGGACATTTCAGCTTTAGCTGCTATATCATTTATAAGGCAAATGTTGACTTGCAAAGTAGTAAAAACAATAATTGTCGTTTATTTTTGCGCCAACTAGGCGAAGAATTGTGCCTTCCTACAATTCAGGTTAGATCAACGAATACTCAAGAAATGAGGCGCTTTTCCACAAAATCTGGCGTGGAAAACCTCTTGAAGGACTTCAACACAGTACATGGGGGACCTTCAAGCGCCAGTACTACAATAGCGGGACGTGATTCAAGTGGACGAAAGAAAGTCTTTGGTGCTTGCCAACTTTGCTTCTACTTCCAAAAAGCTTTCCAAAAGGAAAAACAAGAAAATCGCGCATAAAGTATGGCAACCGAGTTTGGGATCAGAATTTGATCTCAATTTGACAATGTCAATTATGTGATAAAATGTCATTTTTTTTATTTTCATTGTCTGGCTACTACAGAAAATAATAAAAAAATAATAATGTGGATTCCTAAGTATTTTTTCGAAAATTATATTTGTCACACTAAAAATAAAAAACAGCAACAAATTAACAAAAAACCATTAATAAGTAAAATAAAAATGAATAATAATAATAATTGTAATATTTGATTACATTTTTCCTGATAATAATCATTAACTTCTAGCAGGAACGCGGAAAAAGTAACGGGTACCCGGGTACCCGGTTATTGAATAACGGTATAGGAATTTTTAATGCTGAAAAAAACAACCGAAATATTTTTTTGAAAACACGGTTACAACTTTGTTTGGTTCAGATTCGTGTAAATAACGAGGAATAAGAGCCATTTGACCAAGTCTTAATTAGAAATAGTAAAAATTGAGATCAAAGTAGCAAATGGGTACCCGGTTATTGACGCTAGGGTTAACTAGTATAGGCTATCTACATTCATTTATGATGAAATTTCAGTTTCTTTTTCTATACTTCGGTGAAAAAAGAATGAAACATTAAAAATTAATACTAATTTCCCAATGGTATATGGAGAAAATTTTACACCTATTTTAAGTATTCATTCAGTGTTAAGTTTGGATAATTTTCAGGATGACAAAAAAAAAAAAATGCTGATCTTTTCAAATTCTTTGTCTATTTCTCTGAAAGACACTACTTGTTAGGGCGCTTTTCCATTTACTGACACGGCAACGATAAATCGTAAGCGATTGTCGTCATCCGACATTGGAGCCCGCAAAATGCATTAAAATATGCTATGCCCTTTTCCATCTCCCGATTCCAGGACGATTGTGCCGTCTCTGACCGAGCGCTGTCGTTTGTCGTCCCATTCGTGTCGGATGGCATCCATCTCGCCTTTAAAATCGGGACGATAATCACCATCTGTTTACTTTCTTCGAACTATAGCAATGGCGTTTAAGTTCGACATCTCTGTATTAATAAATATAAGCTTCAATTTGCAGACGATAAACAAAAGATGTAGCAATAAAACAATTTTACTCATTTTATTTGGTATTTTGTTTCATTATTGTTGCTCAGACAATTTTTAATGCTACAAAAAAACTCAAAGTTTCATTCTGATAGTGTTGGCGCCGCCGAGTGATAAATGGCGAATCTATTCGCCCAGAAGCGATGGTGTCAACGAAGAGACGATTGACAACGAAACATATTTATTAACAAATTCTCCTCATTATAACGAAATCGGGATATACTTGCTTAGTACTAAAGAGCACTACAATTACGAAAACAAAACAAAACAACAATATTGCGATGACCAACTTTTTCATGGCGAACTGTGGACTTAATTTTAAAAAGTTCTATGGCAAAACCCTTTAGGAGTATTAGCGCTCTTGGAGATTAGATCTGCCATTTATCGCTCTCCAGCAGATAGTATGCGTTTCGTTTTTAGTAAACAAGGTGAGAATATAATAAAGTTGTGAATATCATGCACTCAATATCGTATTTTCATTTGTTTTCTTTTTCTGGAGGTAAAGTAAATATAACAGTCGTAATCTGTTAAATGGAGGAGCCATAATAATATACGTGTGAGCACAGTGCTATCTCGAAATGAAATGTGGTGGAAAATGACTCGTTCAGAGAAACGATATCGTTTGAGTGGAAAAACAGTGCTATAAACGACACGACACGGTACTTATCGTTGCAGTGTTACCGTCCGACTTTCGTCGTTGTTGTATCGTCAAGTGGAAAGGCGCCCTTACCCATCCGAAATCCAAATCGGAATTACTGACTTTTTGCAATAGTAGTCAATTATAAGTTCTTACTTCAACAGAAAGTCATCCACCATACATAGAAATTTGGAAATTTGAACCAACAGAAATATTTTCATATTAACACACATTAGCCGCCTGGTGCTGTTGTAGATTTGTTCAAAATACGTTTCTAAACAAATATTCTTTTGTTATGAATGCATACAAATCTAAAATTCATTGAATATTAATTGATAGCACTTAAAACACTTAAACTTCCTAGCATTCTCAAGAACTAATTTTAAAATTAAAGATTTGGTAAAAAAGATACAGACACATAAACCACATTAAGTACAGAATGTTTAATTTTTAGAATAGAATGGTTGATGTTATTTATTTCTATTTTAAGCACAAGAAAACTGGCAGAACCTATAAAAGTGTTTATTAACGATAACTCTTAAGTTCGGACTTGTTTTATCTTTACTATTATTTTAATTTCAATTACTTGGATTTACGAGAAAAAATGTAGTCAAAATATAGTGTGTAAATGTGAGTAAGAATGGCATAGTCAACCAACATAAAATTAATTTTTAACTTTTTAAAAAATTGCAGTTTGTTGGAAAAATACAATATGGCACGCTGAGCTTTTTTTCTCTCCAGATAGTGGCACTCTCCTTGAAAAGGTTGGCCACCCCTGGTATATCCAATGGCAGTGGATGGTTCGACGCAATTGCTTGAACATTGCATTTGACATTGCATGCAATCAAATACCCCAATTCTATCTATTTCTTGGTTTATCGGTTAAAATACTGAGAGACCAAGACTAAAATAGACTTCGGTTGAAATACCACAGAAAACATAATGTCTAAAATATAATGGTGGAAAGCACAATATAAAAGTTGCTTCCCTAGTTTTTTTCCCCCAAGTTCAAACATGCTCCAATTTTAGTACCGGCACTGCATGTCGTATCAGAACACATACCACATACGAGCTCAGTAAGTTCCCATTTATCTAACTGGTTATCGCACAGCAGCATTTGCCGTAGTAATTCCAGTTCCTGACTAACTTACTAGAACCCAGAAGTAAATCATCAATTCTTGTAGTCCTGATAACTAATACTGGTATGAAACCCGCTGATCCTCCTTCATTTTCCCAATATATTTTACATAAGTGTTTCGTTCCAGTGAACTATCAAAGGAAGTCATAGATTTAAACGACTTTTGTAAGTTAACGGCCGATTCTGAACGAATAGTTTGCCTTTACTGTATTATAGACTTTGTCAAATCCTCCCCGTTTTGATCCATGCCTTGTACTGTAGCAGCTACTATCAAAATGGCTTTCTGTCACTTATATTGGGCCCTGTCTAGAGTGGATGCTAGGTGTTTTAGCCGAATAAACTCATACACCTCAAACAACCGAAAAGAAAACAGAAACCACAGCCCGAGCTTGCAGCTGCATTTTCTACACAAACTCAGTTAAGAGATGATGCAGCTTTGGAGCCCAGGGGGGGGGGGTCGTTACAACTCACTTTGAGCTATTATTTTAATGACTAATTACTTTGTAGAGTAAACTAAAATTTTAAATTATTCCATTTTATATGAAGAACAATATTATTTCGGGTAATGAAGTTATATACTCCAACTCTCGAAATAGCTAATTTTCAACAGAATTCGATCGCATTGAGCAACTTCTGAATATTATTCAATTGAGCTAAAATTTTACATACATCACATTCATGAATAGTGTAAAAAAACTGCAGGGTAAGACCAAAGAAATTTAAAAAAAAAATTTTTTGAATCACCCTAATGTACATCCAAAAAAAATTTCATCAAAATCGGAGGGGGTCGAGTGGGGATTTTCTCAAAATTTGGTACACTTGACATGGAATGACCCGAATGTTAAAAGCCACATAGAACAACCCAGAGCTCACTCCTAATCACTTGTAAATATTTCGAAATAAGAATAACCCAAGTAGCACACTTCGTTTTTGAAAGGTTGTAAAATGGTTATTAACGTTGTGACAACGGATTAAAAACGTTTCTAAAACGTTTAAACGTTTTTTGTGCTACCTGGAAAAGTTGTTATTCCTTAACTAATAGCAGTCAGGTGAACGTTAGAACAGTGAGAAAATTAATGTCACTGCTGGTGCACATTGAAACATAAATAAAAACACAGAAATTACTGCAGGATTTAATGGGCGTTTTCCATATGATTGAGCTCCTAATCCGACACCTGATAATAAGATAAACTACTGGACCTAGGCTGATAGGGTGTGAAGACCAACTTATGCTACCATTCTAGGCTACTCCTGTCACTTTACATACGCAAAATAAATGAAAAATACTGAAAAATCGAGCATTTATCCAAAAATACATACTGGGTATTTGTGCAACTGTTTCAGCTGGACTGTGTTCTCCAGAGCTTCAGTATGGTAAAACACAGCCTATTATATAGTCTAGGTTGATCACAAATGCCTACAGAACTCTTTACTTTTCCTCCATTGCTTAAAACCTATATAAGCCTTAAGATATCTTGCACTGCTCGTAATATGATTCGACTAATGAAACAATTAGCAGCCAAAGGGATTTAGACTTTAGACAAATAAATAACTAGACCATCCTAAAAATTCCCAACAATGCAACCTCAGTAATGGTAACTGAAGAAAACCAAGATATCAAAATGTTGTTATTAAAATTAATTGGCAAAAATTGCAGCACAATTCAAAAAATATATAAATAATAATAATAATAAGAAAAACAAACAAATTCAAGGGTTTAAGGTTCAGAAATTAATATTTAGAGTTAGGGATTGCTAAGATCTATTCGATTGGGTTATCAACCAATATCAGTAAACCTCCAATAACGAATCATCTTTTATCATATAACTTAACTTAGTATCCCAAACTATTTTAGAATCTACAGTCTCCTTTAGATGTCCTACGTATTCTAGGTATTAAAATACTATTAAAATGGTGACAAAAGCCAAAAAAGGACATAACAGACTTCTCCTTATTCCCCTTTTTGTTATAGCAAATTTATAATAAGCGTAAAAATACTGAAATACAGAAATTCAACTCGAAAAATATTTTTCTTGCTTAAAACAGTGCAGATAAATTACTCTAGTAAGATGTGGAATTAACATCTTACTTTATTTCTAAACCTAAGCATCTAAATTTTGCTTTAGTAACTCACATTACACATTTTGATTCTAGTGCAAAAAATTAAGTGAACAATATTTAAAGGAAAATGCTGTTATTTGCTTAGTACACACGTATAAGATAGAAAATATAGCATAGTTAACATTGTATTGCCCTTTCTTTATTTACATCAAAAACTTTAATATGTTTTTGCTAACTTACGTTACATAGAACAAAGCCTTTTGAAAATCGACATAAATCACTTAATTTAAGTGAAAACACTTGCTTCAGCAATTCACACTATTAATTTAAAGCATCATAAACTATAATCTTCCTTTGTAACATTTATTTAAAGGAACAAAAAAAGCTTACCAATGTTGAAAGTTTGGCCATTTGCTTCATTAAAAATGAAATATTCTAATACCAACTTCAAAGTATTGCCGAAACTTAAAAACCTTAATTCCTAACAAAATATTGTAACAAAAAAGAAATTTCTAATATTTTTCAATTAAAAAAAAGGAGAACGATCACATTGCTCGAGTTTAATTTGTTCAACGCATTTCCACACTTGTATGGAATTGCCCATGTGCATATGTAATGTATGTATGTATGCATTAGGGCGGGGCGATGTAGGAATTTCTACATTGTGATGCATCGCCAACCTTACATCTGGATTTTGCAATGCATCGGGATGTAAAAAATAAAAGTTTTTTTTATTGAAGTCAAGAACTGAAAAGTGAAATTATACTAAAATTTGATGAACTTTAGCTGAAACACTCGACTTGTTGTTTACAAATTGTAATCTTTTCCCTTCTTTATTTGCCGGTAATCTAAAATATTCACGAGCTCAACTTTTTTCTTTTGAAATAATTAAGTAAATGCTGGGCACTCCAACCACTAATTTACTGCTGACATTTTTTTAAACAATGACTTCAGCTTAAGAGAATTATGATAAACTCTGAAGGAAAGATTATTATTTTTCGCTTTGTACTTGCTACACTACACGGTATGAAGCAAAACGATAAATCAGAAATAAAAGACCTACAGCTCAAATTTTGAAATAAAGGTTTTTTTTTTGAGACTCAAAGCTTTTTCTTTCGTTGCATAAAATTATCAGAAAATATAACATTGAATAACTTTCGTTTTCTTTTAATAATACGCTCATTAAATCTAAATCAGGGACGCGTTGAACAGGCACAAACGCAAACATGTCATACTCAAGTGTCAAAGAGTGCATGATTTCATTACTTTCTTGTTCTGCAAAATCGAAATATACGAGCTCAGAACTAAACAGTTGCCCTGATTAATCCCACCATTTCAAACAGGAGCTGTAATTCGTGGTCGATGGATTTGTTGAAAATCCAATTCCCTAATCCTAATTTTTTCACATCAGTCAGGATTTGGTTTGGTTTGGCAAGCTGTCAATTCAACCGTTGTAACAGATTAGAGATTAAATTGCAGATGTAACATGGATCGCCGTCGTTGGTTGCTAGGCTGGATTTGGATTGGTTTACCGCCAATTTAACACCGGTGTGAGCAATAGATTAAAATAGGTATAAGACTTAGAACCGGTGTACCGCACATCAGTACGGTGCCATTGCATCGGTTTAGAGAAGAATTCCATACAGGTGTAATGCTCTGGGGCGTACACCGGTGTTTTGCGATATATCGATGCATCGCCCAGCCCTAGTATGTATGTCATATAACTCAAAAACTGTATGCCGTAGAAGCTTCTAGTTTGGTATGTAGGCTCTGAGGGGCGTCTAGTTGTGCACATCCCCTTGTGGCTGCATTCAAATGTTCCCAAGGCAAGGGGGTCTTTTACCCCCTTTTTGGGGGTAAATCAGTGTTAATTTCAATGCAGACTAAATGATATGAATTCTCGACAAATTTGGCGAAAAAAATGATTTTTTAAATCTGGGTTCAATTTGGCGCTATTGGAGAAATCTTGCAAAAAATCCACAAAATGATGTTAAAATCAGCGATATTTAAAAAAATAATTATTGTAAAACATTTTTTTGCATTGTTTCGGTTGAATCTAGGGGTGGAAATGCTTGAATTGTTATCTTGCTCACTCTAAGCACTATTTTAACACAGGCATATACTAAGAAATTTACAGATAAAAGGAAGTAGTGTGGGGCCCATATCAAATTTTTTTTCTTATTTTTTCCGCTTTTTTTTCTTCGTTCGAGGCTGGTGAATCAATGCATAAAAGTTTGCAGAAGAAGGTACCTAGTTGTAGTTTAACGAAATTAACTTTGAATTTATAGCACGCCAAAAGAGATATGTACACAATAGGTAGCACAAATAATGTTAAAGCGTTTTATTAACGTTTATAAGCGGTTGTTACAATGTTAATAACCATTTTACAACGTTTATACAACAAAGTGTGCTACTTGGGTTGTTGGCAGGGGCGGATTGGCAGCCAGCCCCTCTGCCCTCGTGCTGGTACGCCTACAAGGTTCATCCGCCCTTGCGCCTTTAAACATAGACCCCCTACGAATTCTTCATTCCATTGCACTGATGAAAAATACACCAAAGGAATATGTATTGTTAGCGGAAGAGATCTTAAAAATTTAATGATCTTTAACTATTATGATTTTATAAACTGTGATTTCTCTCATAGTACCATAGGAAGTAAAAATATATTAAGGTATCAAGTCAAAAAAAGTATCAAATCAAAGATGGAGTAAAAGATGTGTTTCCCCACTGTCTGACCCTGAATGTTCCCGTCCTTTTCTAACCTAATGGTCTGAATGGAGCAGCCACCTGGATTAAGACTTAAAATAAGCCTTTTGACCTAAACTCTCCTACCTAATGTCACCAAAAATGACTTGAAACTGCATTTTTAAGACTTTAATTTCAAAACAAAAACTGGTTTTTAGGAAGAGCCCCTCCACTCCTTTTCCTTACGAGTTGTCCAGTCTTGTATTTACCTATAAGCTACATAGGCTGTAGTTTATGCCCTCCACAAGTCAAGGAAAGTATAGCATGCTTTGTTCTTAAAAGAATGTACAGTGAACTCTCACTTATGCGCCCGTCCAAGGGGCCAACAGTAAAAGTCGCATAAGTGAGAAAGACGCATAAGCAAAAAAGCCCATTCAGAAGTCTAAAACAAGGCATATCATTTAGTGACAGCATGAATAAGAATGTTTTTATATAAAATAGGTTGATATCAATAACTGTTAGACAATTATTGTAACTAAACGTAACTAACTTAAATGTGAATTACAATTTTTTCTCTCTGAATTCCTCTGAAAGTCGAATCCAGAATTTCAGAATTATCAGCTACATCTTTTTCTAGAAAGTTGAAAGGATTACTTCAAATCTCTTTAAACCATTCACTTTCTGAAAGCATGGTTGAGAGATAAGTCTTAAATAAAGCACAATCGAAAGCTGAAGTGCTTAAACCGCAAATAAAGAAAAAAAAAAAATCTTTAGGGGGGATCTCAAGGGAGAGTTGCAAGCACCTCCCTCATCTCGGTTGCTTTAAAGGTTGTCACAAAAAAACACCAACCTCTTTCATTCACGGAACTGAAGGAAAAGGTATGCATTTCTTCCCTTGCATGCACGGGTTGTCAACAAAGGGGGCTTAACAGATAAGAGCTTCGGATCTTAATTCATGCTGAAGGAATGCTTTAAGAGGAAAATGAAGAAACATGCTCAATTTTTTAAAGAAAAATAATAATTTTTGCACATGGTAAGAAAAAAATCGGCGTATAAGTGAAATATTAATCTTTGGAGCGACGCATAAATGAATGAAATTATCATAGTTTTACTATGGAATGAGCCGGGACCACAGAAAATCATCTTATAAGTGAAAAAGGCACATAAGTGAGGAGGTGCATAAGTGAGAGTTCACTGTTAATTATTTTGGGCACTAAGTTTCAACCTTGAATTATTAATTTCCTTACAAATGCATGAAGGGGGGGGGGGGACAGGTTCATAACCTTCCAAATTCAGAAATTGAACTTTTTTCTACAATCAGAAATGTTAAAATCTTGGCTCTTACATTTTTGTAACATATGACTGGAGAAAAAATTTGTTTAAAATATTGCTACGAAAATTTATTTCATTCAGAATAATGCATTTAGGAAGTTCTTTTTTTTTTTTATCTTACTTCTATTGCATGCTGTCGGTCTGTTCAGCCCAAGAAAAAATATTTCTCTACCTTTATTTTATGGGCCGACCAGGGCTAAGGTGCGCCCCTTGTCAGTTCTCTCGCTGGCTCCCCCTCTCCTGTAAAACTTATAAAACTTACACTATTTCATTCCTCGCTGCGCCCTCCCAATAAACTTAGTCTCTGACTAGACTGCCATGGCCTCTTGGCCACCATGTCTACTCTTTTTCGTTTTTTGCACGGCTGCAGAAGCCAGTTAATTGAATCAGCCGCTTTAATGAATCAAATCGTCAAGAAAAATATCTAGCTTTATTAAATTAGCCGCTTTATTAACCTTTTCGAACCGTGCTGTTCATATAGAAATTTTTCTTTCGACCTAGGTAGTACGACAGTTGAACCATTGATTTCTTTTTCTTTCATAGATTTCTTTTCCATTGAAAAGAGAAGGTATAAACCGTCGTACCAGACGTATGAAACCTTAAAAAAATCCCCGGCTCTAAAGGGTTTGAGTGAAAATTTCAACCCTGCCTCTAAAGAAAAAAGACTTATGGTACAACATGTGTACGGCCCGGTTCCTAAAGGTTAAATCAAATTTGTGTCAAACAAACATGATTCCTATAAGAGAAAAAAAATGTGGTAATTATAATACCAAATAATGAATAAATCTATTGTTCATTTTTTCAAAGCTTTAAACAGCTGTTTCTTATAAAGTTAGGACAATTCTGTAAAATTATGTAATAAAGTATTCAGGGTGCAACATAAGATGTCATTAGGTTGTATTTTGCAACTTGAATGAATGAATGAATGAATGAAGTGAGGGGGGCGCCCTTAAGAGAGCGCAAGCACTGCAATCACAGCAGGGGTGGCTCCTCACTATGGGCCGGGTGTGCCGGGCCCGCCCAGACAAAATGGAAGAAAAATAAACATATTTTAAATATATCGTTTTGTATTCAGTTCAATGAAAAAACATAGGGCACAAAACTTATTTTAACCTTCAGCCTTCCTTCCCCTTTTTGCACATCGCTAATACAACGCAAGAAAGTTTTTAAATTTCACTTTTTTACCGCTTCGCACAGCTTTGAGAACGAACAGAGGGCCCGCTGGTGTTCGGCCCATGACACACTTCCGCTTTTAGCCAATCGCAGTGGCTGGATTAAGAAGATCAGTGAGTGGTGACACCCCATTGTAACATCCGTTCATGGGCCCAAGTCTCCTGTGCCTAAGATTTCCCTTTGTCTCTAACCAAAGCCTGACAGGGAAGTGCCTCCTCACTGTGTACAGGGACAGAGCATCGATGGGGCAGAGAATATCTAATAATAAATTACTAATAATTTTATGTATGCATAATTAATTTAATATTTAAACAATTTCCAAATTTTCTTTTGCAAAACATGTAAATAATTCAGTATAACATTTCAATTTTATAAATATTATTGACTATTATTTTTCTATTTGCATATATATACAAGTTCTCAGTCTTGAAATCTGACTGTTTTTTTAATAAGCCTACCAGAACTTGACTGGTTTTCAGAATCAGAAGAGAGGTGAAAGTCCTTTGCATCTGAAGTCTCATCTGATATTTTACTTGGAGTTACTTTATCTGTGTTTTGCAACAAATATGCTGGTTTTAGGCGATCTATACTGATATTTACATTTTTGCCTTTAACCAGCACTGTAAAAAATTTGTCAAATTTGTCCACAACCACATGAGGTCCTTCATAAGGTGGTTCAAGGGCTTTCCTAATTCGATCAATTCTTACAAACACATGAGAGCAAGATCTCAGGTTCTTATGTGCAAAAAACTTTTGATTTTTTATAGTAGTTGGTGTTGGTTTCAATTCCTCCATAGTTTTTTGTAACTCAGTCACAAATGTCTCTGGGTCCCTGGTAAAATTCTCCTGGTAACTAAATATTACAGTGAAACCTCGCTTAACGGACACCCCTTCAAAGCGGACACCCCTCCTTACGGACAGTTTATTTTTTTCCCATCCTTTTTCTAGGGTTAAACCATTAAGAATCCCCCCATTAAAGCGGACACTCACTTAACCGGACACGGACACAGCTTATCTTGCAAAAAGCCTCTTTCTTTACTCATGAAAACGGACACCGACGGACAATTTCATAGAAATCTGTCTAGTTTCTTGTTGGGAGAAAAAAAAAAGAGATCAATTGAAAATACTTGATTCAGTTCACTTCCAACACTGATATTGTTAAACACAACGGGAGGCAACCACAAAGGGGATTTGTAACACCTTCCTCCGCAACAAACCGCAACAAACCACAAAAATATATTTTTCTCATTACGAAAATGCACTATCATTTCCGAACTTGACTGGAAAAAGTCTGCTGAGGTGGAAAGCGAATATTGAATCTATTGTTTAGCGTAGGGAATACATTTTAATGCTCTTGTGTGTGGGAATGCAGCTGTTGGTCATAGAGTGCGACTCCACTCTGTTAATTGGTTAAATACTTTGATCTTCTCCCGAGAGTAATCAAGCTGTCCGCCATGTCAGGACTATAGATCATAGGGTGCTGCCGCCATGTGTTCTTCAGTGTTTACAATAGAGGTTGAGAACGTGATTTTGCCTAAGTCTTATTTAAACCTCTATTGCCAGACTGCGGCCTCTGCTGCACTTTATCAGTTTCCAATGGGCGGGGACAATTGTTGAAAAGACATGGGTAGGGTACTTAACTCCAGCAACACGGTTTTTTTTTTTGAAGTGAAGTGAAAAATAATGCTATAGCATAGGTGTGAATGGAAAGAATAGGAGTAAAATTAACTCAAAAGCTTAAAATTTATCATGAAGAATGATGAGCATAAACTACTCCACACAAGCTTCTATAACATCTTTTTTTTCCTTCAAAACTGACATAGGTATGTTTATGTACTTTCTTAGCACATTTTAAATTATTAATTACTTTTGAACCTGAAACTAAAGCTTATTCCATTTCATTATTATTATTATTTTTTTTTTTTTTGTTCTTTCAAATCGCTGTTGATCAGGGAAAAAGTTTTCTTTTAATACGTGTAGTTAATTGCTCTGTTATAATTGAATAATTTAGAAACTAATTTTGTATTTACTTTTCTTGTCCCTCCCTTAAGCGGACACCCCTTTAAACCGGACAATATTTAGGTCCCTGTAGGTGTCCGTTTTGGAGAGGTTTTACTGTAGTACCATATACCATTTGAGCGATTGAGTGGTTGGTTTCTGGTTTAACAGTAGCTCTCATACCCAGTAGAATGGTAGGGAGGGTTTCAGTCCACCTTATGTTGTTGTGTGCTTTAATGGCACTTTTTAAACTTTGATGCCATCTCTCAATTTTTCCATTGCATTGGGGGTGGTACGCGGTTGTGCTAACAATTTTGCACCACATAGTACAGCAAGACTTTTGAATAGTTGAGACTCAAATTGCCTACCGCGGTCTGTGATGATTTTAGTAGGGACTCCAAACCTGCAGATCCAATGGGTTGTAAAAAGCTTTCCCAACTATCTCAGCTGTTATGTCAGGCACGGGGACTGCTTCTATTCATGATAAAAACCTGTCAATGCATGTCAGACAGCTCCATGCCTTCTGAAGGTGGTAAGGGACCTATTAGATCAATATGTATGACACTAAATGTTGCATCAGGCAGTTGGTATTCACCAAACTTAGATTTAGTGGCTTTGTTAACTCGCGAGAGCTCGCGCCATGTTTTGTCACATGAGCGCTCGCGCGGGGTCGAAAACGATCCCAAAGTGTTTTTCTTCATTTCTTTTCCCTTTTTTCATGACTTCTTTATTCTATTTTATTCATTTATATTTTTTCACTAACAGAGACTTCTACAATGATTAGTTTTTGATTTGAAATTTCATAAATGGGTCATTCAATGTCAAGTGTCCCAAATTTCGGAAAAATCCCCACTCGACCCCCTCCGATTTTCATGAAAATTTTTTTGGATGTACATATAAGAGTTGCATGAAACCATACCAAATTATTGCTCCATAAGCCTTATAGTTTAGCCAATAAAAATTATGGAAAAAGGGCCTCTTTTTCGTGTCTTGAAAAAAATGACCAAATCGTCAAGTTTGTGCTTTTATTGCTCGCCACCTAAGACGATTATCAGGCTCAAATTTGGTGATTCTGATCACTGTTTAGGGTAGAATAGCCTGCTTGTGTAACAAAAGCTCCATACACTGTAGATTTTTTGCAATTTGCTGCCAAAGTTGGTAAAAAATCGTATTTTGGTAAATTTTGATCATACGTTAACAGCTTGTATCTGCCGAGAGAATGACTTTCTGAAGCTAATTTTTTCCTCGTTTATAGCCTTATAGTTCGTCCAAAAGGTGTGCAAGTGGCATCTCGATAACTCAAATAATTGCTGAATTATACGAGTTGAAATTAAAGTTAAATTTCTTTTTTCTCAATTTTGTCTCAATTTCAAAGGGCAATATCTCAAAAGGGTCATCTTGGATTTGAATTTTCTTTACATTATTGAAAAGAACACACTTTTCTTAACTAAAAAACGTTATTTTTATTTTTGAGACAAACCAAATTCAAGGGTTATTGCAGGTCAAAAATGTGTACGTCATTCAACGTGAAATAAAAGAAAAAAAGACGTAGACCTCAAAAGTTGATGTCAATTTGTTCTATTAAAATTTACAGGATCTATTGTACTTATGTTCTGATAGAAAAAACCTTTTTTAGAAGTTTTTGAACTTTAGTTTTTGTGTGCGCATCCGTAAAAATTCAAGAAATGGCAAAAAAAAAAAAGTTTCGTTTTTAACAAAAATAATTATCTTCTTATCGCTGCTATAAGAGCTTGAATCTTTTCCTATGTGTTATTTTTAAGCTCTTGAAACAGAATTTCGGATGATATGTCACTTGGCTAGGTGTCATTAATATTTTAAATTCATAAAAAGCATCGTTTCCTTTTTCAAAAAAAAAAATAAATAAATAAATAAATAAATAAAAATAAAAATAATTAATAATTGAGATAAATAATAAATAAAACAGTTAATATGGTGTGTACGTGATAAAAAATATGTATAATAGGACTGCAGAGCCATTTTTCTAAAATGAGATAACGAAAGTTTTCGATAGAGTTGAATATTGCAATTATTTCCACCGTGTAAATAAATGATAACAATAGTAATTGAAAATATGATGAGTATTAATTCAAAATCCATTCATTATACTGCCGAGGATGTGTTTAGATATTCAGCCTATGATTGCAATTTGCCCATAAACAATATTGATGAAAAATGGGAAAATGCTTTTTATGACCTTGAAACATTCTACAACCTTGCCAAGTGACATATCATCCAAAATTCTGTTTCAAGAGCTTAAAAATAACACATAGGATAAGACTCAAGCTCTTATAGCAGCGATAAGAAGATAATTATTTTTGTTAAAAACAAAACTTTATTTTTTGCCATTTCTTGAGTTTTTACGGATGCGCACACAAAAACTAAAGTTCAAAAACATTTAAAAAAGGTTTTTTCTATCAGAACATAAGTACAATAGCTCCTGTAAATTTTAATAGAACAAATTGACATCAACTTTTGAGGTCTATGTCTTTTTTTCTTTGATTTCACGTTGAATGACGTACACATTTTTGACCTGCAATATCCCTTGAAACTGGTTTGTCTCAAAAATAAAAATAACGTTTTTTAGTTAAGAAAAGTGTGTTCTTTCCAATGATGTAAAGAAAATTGAAATCCAAGATGACCCTTTTGAGATATTGCCCTTTGAAATTGAGACAAAATTGAGAAAAAAGAAATTTAACTGGAATTTCAACCCGCATAATTCAGCAATTATATTGCATTGCCCATATAATGACATGGGCAATGCTTGCTCATTGCTAATAATATAGCAATATATTATTGCTATATAATATATTGCTATATGCCTATATAATTCAGCAATCCCGCATAATTCAGCAGTGGCTATCGAGATGCCACTTGCACACCTTTTGGACGAACTATCAGGCTATAAACGAGGATAGAATTAGCTTCAGAAAGTCATTCTCTCAGCAGATACAAGCTGATAACAAATGATCAAAATTTACCAAAATACGATTTTTTACCGACTTTGGCAGCAAATTGCAAAAAATCTACAGTGTATGGAGCCTTTGTTACACAAGTAAGCTATTCTACCCTAAACAGTGATCAGAATCACCAAATTTGAGCCTGATAATCGTCTTAGGTCACAAGCAATCAAAGCACAAACTTGACGATTTGGTCATTTTTTTCAAGACACGAAAAAGAGGCCTTTTTTCCATAATTTTTATTGGCTAAACTATAAGGCTTATAGAGCAATAATTTGGTGTGGTTTCATGCAAGTCTTATATGTACATCCAAAAAAATTTTCATCAAAATCGGAGGGGGTCGAGTGGGGACGACTCGTACACTTGACATGGAATGACCCAAATGAAGTGTTTTATGAGCTATTACGAAAATGTTCCAGCTCTCAAACACGTCAGTAACATTTTTTGCATTTCCCTTTGGTGCAGAAAGAAAAATACTTATATTTCGAACTGGAATATAAACATTAGCTCTAAATTTATTTCTTAGCCAAACAGTTTCTTTATCTCTTCCAATAAAGATGTCATTTGTATCAGGGTCATCAGAATTTTCGCTAAAAGGAAATTTGCTTTCACTGTCAAAATCGCTAAAGTTTTCTTTATTGCTAAACCTTCATCGTCTGAAATGACACATATTCATCACTTTCTTCATCGGCTAGTAATTAGCTAAAATGCTTCATCCCTTGCTCATATGGAGTCGGCACCTTTTCTTTGTTATAAGTAGTGCAAAAGCAATTGAAAAATATGAATTTTGCAAGGACAGAACTACATAATCTTTGAACGTCACGCTTGTTAACAGAAAATCATGGCTAGAAGAGGGATTGCTAACAAATACTTCCTTTTGCCAAAATGTTTCGAAGTTCTTTGAATGGAACCGACTCAAAACACCTATTCCGTTCCGAGAACTTTACTTACGTCAGTACTTGCCTGCAGTCGTAAAAGACTCTAATCGCAAGAACCCCCATAGTTTATAAGAATTAAAAGGATTTAAGAAAATTCCAACCACACCCACATATCAATCAATGACACAATGGCAGCTACCCAAAAGATGGTTTCCTTATCTGTTCATGATATTCCAAGAAATGGAAACAAAAATGGCTGGGGTCGTTTTCGACCCCGCGCGAGCTCTCGCGTGTTAACTTAACATTTTTGACATCTGATGCATGTCTTAGTCCGTTCACCGACTTGTTTCTTTATGGCCAAATGAACTTCTCTATTATCTGTTTGATGGTGGTTTTTATGCCAGGATGAGAGAGACCATGAATGTTTTGAAACAGCTGCATTCGAAATTGCTCTGGAATGTATGGTCTTATGTTTGGTGTTGATATATCACACTTTTCCCTGATGGTAGGGTTGAAGGTTTCAGTATTTATGAAGTATTGCTTTTCATTAATTGTCGCAACTCTTCATCATGTAACTGTTTTTCTCCTATTGCGTAATAATCAATAACTGATATTGTTTCAACTCTCGACAATGCGTTGGCGACTACATTGGCATTGCCACTAATGTGCTGGATATTTGTTGAAAATTCTGATATGTATTGCAGTTGTCGCAGCTGTCTTGGAGACGCCTTTTCATTCTTTTGTTTCAAGGCAAATGTCAGTGGCTTATGGTCACAGTAAATGACGAAATCACCATTTCCCTTCAATGGATGTTTAAAAAGCTTTACAGAGAGGTATATTCCCAACAATTCTCTATCGTAGGTTAGGTACTATAGCCTCTCTGAGTATTGTTTAGCTTTTTGGAGTAGAATGAGATTGGCCTCCAACTTCCATCTTCGTACTGCTCAAGCACTGCACCAACAGCAAAATTTGTGGCATCTCTGCAGAGTGATAAGGGCATTCCAGAATTTGGAAAGGAGAGAAGGGTAGTTTGGGCCAGGTCTGCTTTGCACTTTTCAAAACTCTTTTTGGTTTCGTCAGTCCATGGAATTTTTCTGTGATCCTTCTTTTTTGCCCCTTTTAGCAGTTCGTGAAGAGGTGCTTGTGCCTTCACAGCATCCTTCAAGTACCGCCCATAAAAATTGACCATGCCCAAGAATGTTCTTAGTAGCTCGTGAATGGTTGCAGGTAGCTTGTATTTTGTGATCGCGTCAACTTTTTCTGGCAGTGGTTGGGAGCCTTTTGCAGTGATGAGGTACCCCAAGTACTCTACTTGGTCAACTCTCAACACTGATTTTGAAAGGATGATTCTTAAACCATTTCCCTGAGAGCGCTTGAACACAGTTTCAAGATGTTTTTTGAGAACTGAGTTTTTTCACACTCAACAAAAAACGAACCAACAGCACATTTTTCTCCGGCGTTAGCACTACCGTTCAGCTTAGAGTTAGTAGAGCACTTTGGACATATTTAACTGAAGAACAAATGTAATATTTATACAAAAGTGAAAATAAAGTTATAAAATTGACAGTGAAAATTAACAATAATTGTATCTTGAAATGCAACACAGAAATTATGTTTTTTTTTTTTCCGAATTTCTTTATATTTATTTGAAAAATTATTTTATAATTATAAATATCAATACTGAACCCAGATGGAACAGAATTTCAGCAAAGAGAATTTCATGACTTGTGCCGCCTTCTAGCGACACGAATTACAAGCTATCTTGTTCCTACAGTTTTCCATAGCCTGCCAACTATTCATTATACAAATTATTATTTTGCTTGGCCCCACTATCTATTATTGGCATTTTAGTTTTGCATAGATGAAGATAATACCATAAAAGTAATAATGAATGGAGTTCATGTATCCTTTAGAGAAACCCTCATTCAAAATTTTCATTTTGATTACTGTCACACAAATAATATCACTTTTTCCGACAACCAATTTTTTTTTCTAGCAGTCAATAGCCACACGCACAAGCATTAGATTAGTCAAGTTGTATTTATTGTACGTGTTGTAGCCAACAGGTAATTTAAAAACATTTTCTTTTGCATATTTTTTAACAGTCCAAACAATTTATAGTTATTAAAATTCTTCCATAGCTTTTCAATTCACTATGTTTAAACAGGACAACGTCTGCTAGTGTACCGTATTTTCGGGAATAAGCCCCGCGGCGCATACAAGAAAAAAGTTAGAAAAATACCAGTGCATCGGATACAGTGTTTTTATTTTTTTTTTCAAAGCAAAAAAAAAAAAAAAATCTATGTTAAAAAAAGAAAAGTTGAAATGCGGACATCAATTGCACGTGTTTTTACAGAGGAGGAGTGAAACTCTAAACCACGTGACGTGAGGGAGCAAGCCACTTACAGATTGCTGTATGATTTTTTTTTCTTTTGTTTTTCGTTGGATTCGTTTATTGGTTAGTGTTGATTTTTTTTCTTCATCAATTCACCTTCCTTATGGGATCTAGGAAAATATAATAACATCCCAATAAGCAGAAATGCTGTCATCCTTTTCAAAGTAGAACTGCTCAAGGGTTGTTGTTGTGGCTTTCGAGGTCGGACTCTAATTTGCTTTATTTGGCAATAAATAAATATAGCATGCACTTAAAAAAATATTTTTTGGCATCGTATAAACCGTTTTGGTGTTCAAACTAGTGATGCAACGAATATTCGGCTTCAGCCGAATACCTAGTTTAGGGTGAGTCAGGGTAATTTGGGTAATCGGGGGAATTTGGGTATAAATTACATTTTATTGAATAAAATGAAAAATAATCATTTGAGATACCTACAAAAATTCACAGTTATAAACATCCTCCATACCTATGAGAATATGCTGAAAAAATGTTTCCGACACTTTTATTGAAATTGATAAAAAATAAATTAAACTTTTTGAAGATGGCAGTGTAATGCGAACCAACTACTTCCAAATAGTGTTGCGAATGAACATGTGACCCTATGTTTTTCAAATTCAGTTATGTATACGTTACATAACATATGTCTACTCTGATTTGTTATTAAATTGAAAAATTTATCACTATTAGTTTTCATGTAATTAATGATTTAAAAACACGGGGTAATTTGGGTGTACCGTTCAGTTACCAATCAGAAGGACAAATGATTATTTCAACGGACTACAAAAGCGAAAAAAGCAGCCCACTATTGTGCCTAAAGCTATAAGATTCAAAGAGCTTTCACAGAACCTGTTAAAATAAAGAAAAAATCTACAAAAACCATCAAGATGAGTCAGTTCGAGAAAACAATTTAAGCAAAAAGTAAAGATAACCTTTCCCAGCCTTCTACAAGCCATGTAGGATCATGGGTTTCAGTAAACTATCAGAGTGAATGTGGGAAAACTCAAAAAGAATTCAGGGGGCTAATAATTGCTCATGACCCTAAAAGTCTAGAATGTTATAGCGTTAAATTTTTAAGGCAATGTGAAGGTGACGCTCAATGTTACATTTTCCCGGAGGAGGATGATGTTGAATGGGTTAAGTTGGGACATATTTCAGATACATTTCCTGTTCCAGACTATAATGGAAGATTTTTTAAATTTGCTTGAATGTTCTCTCGCAAAAAACTACTGCCCATTCCATAATTGATTAGTTATTTTGTGCAATTTTTTGTATATAACCTAGAATTTGTTTTATTTGTAACCTGGAATTTTTTTATTTGTAACCTACAATTTGTCTTAATACTCATAAAAATTAGTATTTGTACTATCTCATTATTTATATTATACCTACATTCAACATAAGTTTGAAAAAATTAAGTAGGGTAGTTGTTAAAAACCAGGCTTTGCTCTCTAACCATTACTATACCCAAATTCTCCCGTCCACGGGGTAATTTAGGTATAGTGAAACTTAATTAGCCATTAATATACAAATACATCTATTAACTTGAAATTTGTGAAAAACTATTCTAGAAAGTCACAATGCTAAGACGAAGCAAGAAAAAGAAAAATTAATTTTTTTTTACAGGACTGGAAAGCTCAAAGTAGGTCATTTTTATACCCAAATTACCCCGACCCACCCTACTATTCGGCCGAATACTGTGCAAAAAATGTTTTTTATTTTCGTACATTGAAAGTTTTATACATTCTAACTTATGCTTATGTTTGATGTGGGCATTTTATATCAAATCTTATTATACTATGATGCATTGAAATTTTTGAGGATATTCACTAATTTTATTGTTAACTAAAAATGTGTGTTATACAAATCGAACCATCTGAACACATAAAATAAATCCATACAAAATTATAGGAAAACGTAGAAAAACGAAATACTTTTTCTGACATCTTATCTTATGAAACTAATTATAATACCTAAAAGGAGGTTTAAATAGATAATATATAAGCATAAATATTGCCTGAAGCAAAAGTCATGTCTTTCTCTCTCAGAATAAATATGTATAAAAATGAAATATTATGATGTAAATATGTTTTTGTCCCTTTTTTTTTTCAGTTTTTAAAAATTGAAGATGAGAATTTAGAATATAAAAACGTTCATCAATATTTTCCCTACTTAACATTTAAAAAATATTCTTTGTTACTGCAAAATTGTGAAAATCATAGAACCAAGTTTTTTCAGTACAAACACTGATTATGGTGCAGAAAAGAAAGAAAAAATCAGCATTTATTTTAGGAAGATAGGTCTCTTTCTTTTCGCCCCTTTTTTTCATAAAATGTTACCAAATTTTGAAAATAAGTGTTCACTACTTTTGGTATATGTGAAACCTTGGTTCTGAAAGGTAATTTGTGGCCAATTGGGGATAGGTTAGAAAATTTAATTCTCACCCCACTTAAGAGAAGAACATATTGTTCTTTCAAATAAATACTCTAAAAATATAAGTCAATTTTTCTTATTTCACTCTGATCTGATGTTTCTGCTTCACTTTGTAGTTGTTTTGCAATTTCGTTAGTGTATTCCATCAATTACATTCCTCTTTTAGTAATGTTTTAGCCGAATACCGCCAATTATTTTCCAAGTTTGAACTAACTTAAAAAAAAAAAAAATACTCCAAATTATTTTTTCAAATCTTTAATAATGTTTAGAAATCCATAATAACTTTCGAGTCATACAAAAGTACATTAGTGATGCAACGAATATTCGAACCGTCCACCAAATATTCGGCTACGGCCGGATACCTATTTTAGTATTCAGCCTTGGCCGAATACTGTGCAAAAAATGTATTTAATTTTCACACTTTGAGAGTTTTATGCATTTTTAATTATTCTTATCATGTTTAATGGGCATTTTAAATGAAATCTTGTTATACTAGGATGCTTTGCCATTTTTTGAGGGTATTCGCTAACTTTAACGTCAACTAAAACTACCCTACAAATCTTTGACCATCTTAACCCATTACCTGCTGGTGTTGCGTTGACGCAACGGTCATTATAAAAAAATCATTAAAAATTCGCTATTTAACTAATTTTTGTACCGATTTCAGTTTTAGGTTTAAGAACAATATAAACATGTTAAGTAAAAAAATTGCCTTAAACAGTTTTTTTATATGTAATAAAAATTGTGGTTCTAACCCGGTTTTCTTTTTTTGCTCATGCTTGTGATGTATTTTTCTATCAAAAAAGTTAGGAAAGAAAAAAAGTTTGGATAAATATGTGAAATACTCTTAGTCAAGGGCACTTTGATAAAAAAAATCCACTCAGAAAATGATTATGTGGGGGAGGGAAGGAAAGCAAAAGCAGGCGTTGCGTGAACACATCGTCAGCGAAAGGGGGTAGTCAGATTGCCTGTCTCAACCGCTCTTCCGAAAGTCATAGATTTCATTTCTATTCTGTGCGTTTTGACCGTGCAAGCTTTTTTTTTTGCCTCCACCTTTTGAAATGCCCAGAACAAGATATTTTAGTTTAAGGAGCATTCGAACAGGTTTTGGGGGAAAAAAATAAATAAATAAAAACTCTGATGATGATGATTCGAGGTTCTACTTACGGCAAAATTGAGACTTGTAATGATCGTTTCTTGCTACTCCAGAATTCAGAAGAAAAATGTTTCTGTTCCTCAGCTTTGCATCATCGAGCAATATAACATGAAATGTTGATTTGTGCGATAATTTAGTTTCAAATTATAGAATTAGAGTCTCGAGAGAAAAAATGGTGCCCAATATTTTCAAATTATATCAATGTTGCACAAACAAATGCTTGGAAACTTTCATGACTATCTGAAGAAGCAAATAGAAAGTCACTGATGGATTTTAGACGAGAGGTTGCACTTCATTTTTCACAGCCCCCCCCCCCCTTTGATAATACAGGGTTTGTACTTCCTTAAAAAACCCTTAAGAAACTCTTAATTTTATCAGACAAAATTAAGGTCCCTAAAAGACCCTTAAAAAGTCCTTAATTTTGGAAAATTTTCCTTAATTTTTAAATACTTTCAGGTTTTTTTATTCTTTGTTTTTCCTCCACGGCATTAAAAGCTGGCTCTTTAAAATTCATTGTTACATGTGTTAATACGCGAGAGATAGCCTAAACTTAGTCATATATGGGAACTGAACGCTTAATTCGCGGAAAACTGGTTTGCGTGATTGAGACAGCAACCCTTTTGCATCGTGCAAATGTTTTAATATTTGCAAAACTTTTAGGTTACATTAACATATGCTACCTTTGGTTATCACATTTAATTATTTATTTCAAAAATTAATTAAAAAATTCTCCCCATTTTACATGCTTACATTTCACCCGCGATTCTGGTAAAATCACTCCTTTTGTTCAATATTTCAATCCTTTGACATCTTGTCAGTGTTTTAATATTTTGGATGATTGGAAGTTATTTTTTATTGCATTTTTTAATTTTTATTATTAATAAATAAATTTATTTAAAAAAACTGATCTATAGTCAGTAAAAAAATGTTTCATGTGTTAAAATTTTTTATTATTCATGTGTCTTTCTTCTTTCTTAACAATATGCTAATATTCAGCACATACTTCACAGCCAATTGTATAACTAAAATGAAAGAAAACTACTGAAAGTGACAGTGATATAATTATAATAATTTATTGATAACTTAAAAATTGCAGTTTTTTGAGATTTTTAGGAAATTATTTAAAAAAAATTTTAGCTCCTAAAATTTAAAAATGCATTATATGTGACAAACAATGTAGTAGTTTATGATAAGTACGGCGAACACAGTATTTTCCGTTTTGACAAAGTTAAATTTAAAACGTAGAAAAAAACAGGAAATTGCCAAATCTTCTAGGCATTTAGGGAAAAGGAAGGAGTTATACAACAGACCTCAAATTTTTTTATGGAATTTCTATGTCCCCAGTGGAACCTTTTCACCCTGCCTGTTATCGAAAATAAAAATCGATAATAATTTGCTAAAGATCTCGAAAAAACTGCATTTCTTCCAAACTTTAAGCCAATTGCGGCAGATAAAAAAAATTCACCAAAAAATTTCAAATTTTTTATGTGCGCTTTGCTCCCTCAATGGCACTTTTTCCGCAATATCCATTATTGAAATTAAAAACAAAAAAGTCATTTTCGGCCCACCCTAGCATGTAATTGTATCAAACTGTTCATGAGAGAAACCTAACCTGGCAGCATTGTAATGGGTAGTCATTTGTAGAGGTTATCATCAGTAAGTATAATGCCAGGTTAAGTCATTTTAATAGCTCTTAATCATTCATTGTCACTTGAATCAGAGTCCATTGCAAATCTCTCTGCATTTTAAAAACATAACGTACTGGTAAATCGAGTACTTTGAAATTGTCTTCCTACAGTTTTTTAAATATTTTCCTATGAGTCCTTAAAAAAAATTGGGAGTCCTTAAAAAGTCCTTAATTTTCATTTTCCAAAATGAGTATAAACCCTGATTATTGTGTACATATTTAAAAAAAGTATTACATGAACACTGAAGCTTCTAAAATGGAGTCTGGAGAGCTTTAAATACAGTTCTAAAGTATGTTTTGCTTTTCTTTTGAAGAAAACAACAATAATTAATCAATGCTAACATTATTACTTTTGTTAGAGTTTAGACTTCGTAAAGGCTAGTACTTTTGCCTTCCCTATAAATTTCTTTTGGAAAATTTAATTTGTTAACTTCATGTAACTTGTTTAATGTTAGAGACAATGTTTCAACTAGTGTTTTTTTTTTTAATAAAGCAAGGCATTTTCGTTTATTTTTTGGTTCATTTAAGGGTGAAAAAAATAGGAAAAACAATGGACACAATCTGAAAGAGGAAGCAAGTAGCATAGTGACACTCAACTTTATCTAAGGTTATAAATCTCAGCTGATATGTTTGGACTGTAAACTTTAAATTCAACTACACTTTGTGTTACTTGGTATTGTATCCTATAATTAGGCTATTGATTGTGTAAAAATCAAACATGTGTTTTCTCAATGCTAAGTACAATTTTAAAATTTTATTAGAAAAAAAAAAAAAAAAACTACCGTGTATTTATTTTTTTAAAGATGTCATGACTGGATTTTGAATTTAGATATCAACTGGCGATGAATTTTGGGGCAGTTACAGTAATACAAGAACACATTTTTTGCCAAGTTTTTCTGATTCGGCATAAAAGTTATGCATTTTAGTTGTTTTTTTACGCTTTAAGCGTTAATCTTGATGTTTTACAAATTTTGCATTCCGATTGCATCCACTTCTGTAAAGTTTTCCCATGCAGTGTGGTTTTAACTCGTGGATACCGTTAATTTTGCGTTTACTATTATGTTTACTTTTCATGCATCTTATATCCTATAGCAGCAGACTTGTACGTTCCAGATTTCGCTTAGGCAGGGGCATTTTTTTTTTTTTTTTGTTTTGGCATCCCTCCATGAATTTAGACTGGGGTAAAATCTGTTATCCACATCATTTTTAACTTTTAACATCATTAATGACTTTTGAACATTCAACTATTTGACCGTTTTGTAAAAGAGAACATGAAATAAAATGTACTGCTGTAGGAAACAAAATCTAATTTAAATAAACTAATGTAGGAAATAATGTGACTTCACAGTGGCAAACATCTGGGTGGTAATTTTTGGTATCAACTCCTCTTCCTGCAAAAAAGTTAATAAATTAACAGAAAAGAAATCTTTCGTACCCATAACGATGCTATAATTTTCAGTAACATCTTTTTTTTTAAATTTATTTTATTGGTGTAACAAAAATTTTAGAAAAATATTTACTCAGTGAACGAATTTAAATGCTGCAAATATTCCTCAATCATATTTACAGAAGTTGAAATCATATTAAAAACGAAATTGAACTGGAGAAAACATAGAAGAATGTATTGTGATTTATTGCATTAAAAGTAATGTTTATTAAATTTTCGGTGAAAACATTTTTTTTAGTTATAGCTACAAACACAATTGCAAGAGAGAGGCGATGTGGGCGATTTTTGAAGGAGTCTCCGCTGGCAATTTTTCTACATTGGGACTCAAAAAACGCAATTTTACACAATCTTTGATGAAGTTATCTGAAGGACGATGGGACTCGCTTTCGGAATTGTAAACCTAAAAAGGCGATTACCATCCATTTTTGATGATGTAAAGGGAAAGTACTGAGTTCAGAACTCTCTCAGAAATTCTCAGAAATGCTCAAAATAGCGTAAAAAATCACAATATTACACAATTTTTGGTAATTTTTGTAGAAGGTTGGTAATTGGTGTTCCTACCATGATTTAGACTGTCTCTGGGAACATTGGAGATCTAAGCTCCTTTTAGAAATTTTCCGAATTTGAACCTTTAAAAATGCCATTTCTCGTCAGAATTTCTTGAAAAATTTTGCTATTGAAGTCTAAAAGATTCAATTTTAGGCTATTTTAAAGACGTTGAGGAAATGAGGAGTGTTTAACTGCTCTCTCTCTCTCTTTCAAAATTTTTTGATACTGGATTTTCAGAAAGTGCAGCTTTTTTTCAAGCATAGAGAAGGTATTATTCATCCTCTATAGAGTCTCTTGCCGCCATCGAATTGAGCGTTAAATTAAATTAATTTTTTCCCGTCATTAGAAATGTGCTACTGATAGATAGGGTACAATTGAGGTAATAAAGGGCCTTAGGCCAGTTACTTTTATAAGGCTCTCTTTTAACCAAGCTTTAAAAACATATATTCAAAGATACAGGAAAACCGGCTTCAGGTGCTCAAGCAATTTCTTAAAACAGTTTTTGGTGTGTAAAGCATATATCCTACACTTGAAATAAACAAAAGCAAGTGAATAAAATGAGAAGAAAATCTTAATTTTCTTTCTTTCTCATAAATAATGGACAAACTAAAACACCTTAAGTTTTTTCGGGACCTTAAAAAATCAAAGGCCGTGGTGGCAGTCAGTTCCTGCTAATAGTATCAAAGCTGAAACAAAAAATTGCATCTGTTTAAAGCTCGATTGGGGGTGCATGTGTTATGATGAGTTCCCAAACGCTAACGAAACGAGCTATCTTTTTTGACATAACTTGCACTTCACTGTAAAAAGTTCCTGTAAACTGTTTTTATTTTTAAATATACATTTTTTATATTTGCTAATATTTATCCCGAGAATGTAAGTTTCTTCCCCTCTTTGAATAGATTTCTTCAAACAATACTACCAGAAATTTGCTTCTTCAAAATTAATATTTTGAAAATTTTCCAAGGGAAATATCTAATTTTCAACATTTCTTCTCACTTAGGGTACTACACCATAAAGTTGCATTTTTAAAACCTTTATTTCAAAAATATTCCTGTTGAATCCTTGGAATTTCTAACTTCATCAAACATAAGTTCCAAATTGACTTCAAGAGAGAAAAAAAAGTTGGGAAGGCATCTACAATTTTCACAATTGTAAAGAGTTCAAAGAATATTTTTAAAATGTTATGTAGGGAAATCAACAATGCTATTTTTATATTTTAAATTCTCATATTAATTTAAAAAAAATAAAAGATAGGGAAAGAAGCATATTTCTATCATACTATTCCATTTTTATACGTATTTTATTTTGATAAAGAAAGAAATGAGACCATTGTTTCATGTATGATTTGTGCTTATATTTTATTAATTTAAATCTTTCGTGTATAATTTCATAAAATAAGTATACCAAGTATACCATAAGTATACTGAGTTTAGCCTATTGCCGCTCTGAGTGGATATCATACGTGTCTAATTATAGTTTGTTTCTCTGAAATTGATATTGTCTTGATAGCATCGAAAATCTGGCCTCAACTTTCCTGTTAAAAATTAATTGAATGATAAGAATTTTTTCTTACAACCACCACTAGTGCGGTAAGCAACCACCTGCTTTGGCGGAGGGGGGGGGGGGATCATAATTGTCTAACATGTATATAAAATAAGTTACCGCTGCCTGCATATATGTTATAAGAAAGGGTTTAGAGCATTGAGCCCCAATCCCCTTCACTACACCCCTGTTAAAAACTTCTAAACTAAAACCAGGAACTTATTTTATTGTTGTTTACTTCCTCCTTTATTCCATAATAGTGTTGACCAAAGTAGCCTTTTTCTGAGAGAGTAGGTTCAATGATGCAATGAATATTCTCAGTAAAAAATTAAACTTTAAAGTAAAAAATAGCAAAAAGTTATTAAAATTTCTGTAAATGAAGTAAACTAATTTTGCCACTTTGGCAAAAAGTGGCAAAAAAAGTATTTTTACCAGTTTTTTCTTTTTTTTTTTCCACCTTTGTCAAAAACGTCCCAACCCTATGTTAAGAAATGCAGAAGAGATATGGGAGTCCGCTTCTAGAAATTTTTGTAATCAAAGTAAAAAAATCGTGATTATAAGCCATCTTTGGCATTGAGAGAATGTCAGTTATCTTTCAAACTATATTTCCTGATGAAATATATTCAGTTTTGATTTTTTTTCCTAAATTCAACAAAAAATGTTTAGTGTGACGCACCCCCCGGCTCCCCCATAAATCCACCTATGAACGTGATTGATGTTATGATAAGCGTAAATGATTGATTGCACTTGGTTTATTAATCATGTACATTGCATCATTCAAACGTTAATTCCATCGTTTGCCTGTTTAATTTTGTTCGTTCATTTTAGTACTCATGTTCTGTAGACCACATTCACTTAAAAAAAAGATCACGCTCATTAATTCAATCAGTAACGATAATTCTAATAATCCTCATTAAATCAGCTTTATTAAATAAGTCATTTACGTTCATTAATGAATCACGTTTAACCCTTTAAGCAGTCAATTATTTTACCAGAAATGTTTCCAAAAAAGGCATATTTTTTTATTGCATATAATTAAGTACCATACTTAATAGAATAAGAGTATTAAGGTTTTTTTTTTTTTTCACTTTTAATGCTTTTACAAAATGTTTTTTTTTCAGGTACTTTCTGTATGCAGTAAAGAATGGTTTACAAATTCTGCAAAAATTTCTCTCATTCTTACTGTGAATTTTGAAGTTTACAATTTTCCAAACAGTTGAAAAATAAAAATACTAAATAATCTCTTTCAATAATGAAAAATGCAGGCAAACCAGAAAAGGAAAGGAGAAAATATTGATGCCCGTACGCCGTACGGGCAAATCAGATGAGGCCAATTTCAGGTAGCACGTACACTGTACGGGCAAACTGCTTAAAGGATTAAACCAATCACGTTCATTCTGTCACTCACGTTCAATCATGCAGTCATATTCATCATGCTCATTTTATTAGTCACGTTCATTCCATCAGTCATATTCAGTTACGCAATCATGTTCGTTACATCACAATCATGTTTATTCCATTATTCACCTAATCACATTCACTTCTCAATCACGTTCATTCCATCAGTCACGTTCAGCCATGCAATCTCGTTCATTACATCAATCCCGCTCAAGAGTGACTGATTAAATGAATGTGATTGATTGAAGCTAATCATAAATATCATCTTACATTTATAATGTAAAGAGTCAAAATATATTTACATCAGTCAATACATTATCTCAATTCGCATACAGATCCTTAAGACTCGATGACTTCATAAAATCTTTCAAAATCGTGATTTTTCAAAACCTGGAAGAGCGTTTTTAATGGAAGAATGGTGTTTTTAGTTTTAAAATGTTAGCATGATAAGAATGTTTCACTAAATGTGATTGTTAGGACTGAAGGGCTATATAAAAAGTAAAATTTTGTTACTCTTTCAAAATTTGATTTTTTGACACAAATTTCATAAATCCAAATTCTTCCCATAATTAAATAGAACTTTATGCTTGTATCTAACAGTTTAGAAATTAGATATTGGGCCACATTTTTAGTGGGCACCCTGTATTAATGACATAACTGGTCATTTAATGAAAAAAAAAAAATAATGATTTCTTGAAGCATCTGGGCCCTTCCCAAAACAGAATCCTGGCTACACCACTGTCTACTGTGGTGTATTTAAGACATCAATTTAAAAAAAATTCTAGGAGAGTGCGCAAACGTTACTCTTTGAAACCCCCACTACACCGCAACATTAAAACTTGTCTCAAATTTCGAGCATCAGTTTGGAATTATCTCCGGGAGAGAGCCTTCAAGGCCCCCTAACATCATTGAAAATCATTTGCACTCAAGCTGCTGGAATTTCAATTTCAAAGGATTGCCTGGCGGCCAAATTACTCCTCCAGCTGACGTTACGAAAAATCATCTAAAACTCAGCCTTCGGTACAGCAATTTCGGAAAGTTTAGAGGGGAAAACCTCCCGACTCCTCCATCCCACATTATATAAAACTATCTCAAATTTCGTTTTAGAACTTGAATTTCAACAAAGTTCCAGAAGAGCGCACCCAACGTCGCCCCCTTCTCGTCAGTAATGATCAACTACTATTTGGTTTACTGGCATCAATTCAGAACAATTTTTGAGACAGAGCTCCGAACCCATCAATAACACTGTTGAAAAACATCTTCAATTGCTTGCTTGGCGTTTCAGGCTCGCAAAATTGCCACCCCCCTGCACTTCTCATCCCACTAACATTACGAAACATCCTCTAAAACTTGGGCTTTTAAAATTCTAATTTCAAAAAGTTTCTGGGAAGAACTCCCCGGCCCCCTCTCGCCAACTTAACTTATGATCGTCTAAAATTTTGTTGTGATGAAGTCAGAGAAATTTTCCAAATACCTTTCTTTCTTAATTTTGTACTTAGTTCTAAAACTTACCCCCAAATTTAGATCAAAAACCCTTAAGTTGAGGATATTGCACCCCCTTGACGGAAACGAATCATCTCCCCACAGATTGAGAACGGGTGAATGAGACAAGTAAATTTTCGAAGACTCTTTCTTACTTTTTAACCACATTTTCAAAAAAGTAAAGGCTGTCTAAATCCAAAATGCATTTTATGAATATGAATCTTCCATTTATTTATTTTAAAAATAACTAAAATGTTTTTCATTAATTGTTGGTTTCTAGCCATAAATTTTGCATAATGTTCGGACGCTAGCCAAGATTTGGTGATTTTCTCTTTGTCATAAAATTTTGACCACCAGTGTATGTCAAGAAATTACAGCAAGGTAATCATGTGTCAAATTCCTTAGTAATTATGAGAAGTGAGATTTTAATGCTAAAACCAGGATTGTTAGGTTTAAAACATGTTGGTTAAAACCATGGTTCAAACCAAGGTTTGAACTAGATGTTTTTCTTTAAAGCCACGTGGTTTTTTCGAAAGATATATTTTTAAATTTTTATAAAGTTAAATAGTTTACGGCAAAATTTTTTCCAAAATTTTATGTATTAGTATTGGAAAATGTTAAATCTAATTAATGTAAACTAATCAGCAAATCTTTTTGGATAAGTTACAGATTAGTAAATTTCTAAACTTATTACCATTTTCGATATAATGCTGGTTTGGTAAATAGTTCTCCTTTTCTTTGCAACTTTTTCAATTAAGTACATTAAGTGTACAAGGCTGACTAACTAAGTTAAAAAAAAATATATATACACAGAGAAAAGGTCCAAGTAGTTTGTTGTCTTCATTTATTTTCTTTTTAATTAATTAATTTTTTTTGTCTTTTATCGTAATTCAAAATAGCCCAAAAAGTACATGTCGACCAAAGCCATATTTACTACAGAATTTGCTTGATTACTTAAGACTTGTAAAGATAAATTTATTGATGCTATCCATAGTGCATATAAATCTTAGCTCTGCTAAATATTTCAACAAGAGAAAGAAAAAAAATAACTAAAAAAGACCAAGAGCACTTAGATTATGGGTAAACTGGCTCTAATAACAGTGCGCTTTTTGTCATGTTTTTTGTCCACGATACTGTCTGATCAAGAAAGAAAGATGTCTGAAATTTTGAAAAGAGAAAATATCCCGCAGAGCTGTGCTCTTATAATAGCATCTAATGCCAAATTTTCACCTTTAGAGGAACTTTTTGATCCCAATCTAATAAAAAAAAAATCAGCTGTACGAAATGTGTAAGAATCAATAAACATTTAATTTTCTAACGAATTCTTTATTATGTTGTTATGCATAAAAGGAGCATTTAATTATTTGTATTTGTACTGTCAAAAATAAGGAATACATTAGTATTGGAAAAGACTCCCGAATTTTTATCTCTTTATTAAGGCTTTTAATTATCGTTATACATTTTCGTCATTTTTCCCTGTATTTGCTGCATTAAATAAGGAGAAAAGATGTTAACAATGAAAAATATAACGATTTTCTTAAAGCTTATCTTTCTTATTTATATAAGTGTTCTCATTGATACATTAGGTAAATTAACGCATGATGTGTGTAAAATTTTTTAAATCTTTAAACAAAATATATGTTGATGTTTTTGAATTTCAGACTTGTGATCCATTTACCAATACTGCAAAATGCTTTCTAAGCTTAAGAATAAATCATTTCAATTTTACCTTTATTTATTTAATGTAGAAAGCAAGTGTCATGGGGACATAAATTTGTAAGATTTATTCATGGGCATTTATAATTAATTAAGCTTTAAGTACCATAATTAATAATCAATTATGAAAATATTCCGCGGATAAGCGATTTTCCGCTCTTTTCATTTTTTTCTTTGTTTCCGCGATCTAAAAGTTAATGTTGCATCATGTTTGGAAAAAAATATATGTTTTCATTTATTGTTAAAATAAAGCATAAAATAAGTTGGCTTAAAGTAGTAGAGGTTGAAATTACTTCCAACTTCCAAAATAATGGAAACGTTTTTAGTATGCACCAGGATTGAAACCTCAAGAATCAAATGCAATTATTGGTGAACTGTGTACTCTATGTTGGCATGCTGCAAAAAACATAAGTTTCCGTTGTAGGAGGTAGAAATGAAGAAAATTCAGCTAAAAGATTCGAGATTAAGTCAAAAAAATGGTAAAAACTATTTCTTTAAAATTTTTCAAAATAACAAAAAGACCATGCAATATTAATTAGAGAATTCATTTCTTGAGATACAAGTATCTTAATTCATCTAAAATTACACCTGCCCCCCCCCCCCCCAATTTTTTTTTCATTTCTGCATTGTTTGGTATGACTTAAAAAGATAGAAATATGAAATGAGCAAAAAAAGGTTTTAAACATAAATAAAAAGCCTTTAGTCTTCCGTTTTTACGTTCGATTTCACGGTACTAATAAAGAGGAAATTTAGCATGACTAATTTTGTATAATATTTAAAAAAAGTCAATCCAACTGTTGAACTGCACAATTTTTCCTCTTTTTTGACTTAGAGCTGTTTTTATCTCCATGAATTATTTCTCAGATTATTTATTTCGGCCAAGGTCTATTTAAATGTAATTGCTAAAGTTAGAAATTTTCACACATTATGTCCCTGATAAAACGCTCTACTTATGAGAAAATGAAATAACAAGTTTTTACTTTTGATTATTTAATTAAGGCCTCAAATTATCTCAAAGTGAGCAAAACACCAAAAAAAATTTTGTTGCTTATTTCTAAAGTAAAAATTATTTAAAACATTCCGAAAAAATGGCATTACTCTTGCTCATAAGCATAGCGTCGGGGGGGGGGGGTTGTAATTTTGTGAAAAATAGTTCAGAATTTTGTGAAAACTAATTCCTAATTTTGTGAAAAATAGTCACGGCAAAAAATATTCCCAATCGTTCCCGTAAACTCAGATTTCTGTGAAGAGTCAGTTTTAAGTGTGGGATTATTGTGAGAGATCCATTTTTGAGTGACTGAATTTTGTGAAGAATCCCTTTTTGAGTTTCTGAACTTTGTGAAGATTACTGTTTTGAGCAAGGCCGTAGCCAGGGGGGGGGGGGACTCGATACTTGATAATTTCGGAAACTTGATAATTTCGGGTACTCCCCCGAAATTATCAAACCTCAAAAGTTTTTAAAAAGTATTCAACTAAAAAAAAAAAAAAAAAGATTTCAAGGTTTGATGGTCGGAGGTGCCCCCCCCCCTCCTCTCGAAGTTGTGACGGGTCTGAAGTTTTTGATGATATAAAGAAAAATTAGAATAATAAAAATAAAAAAAATCATTTGAATAAACTTGAATAGTTCTGCTCACTATTTCGCCAAAGGAGTTTTTTTCTATCTTTTCAACTTAAAATTTAAATTATTCTATCTCTCCTTCTGGTCTATAATCTTTAACGGGATAACAAAATTTATGGCACTTGTCGTTGAGATTCTTTTATCATGGAAAAAGAGAGAAGATCCTCTCCTTTACGCCATAAAGCAAGTGTGTGCTCCCCTTTTGGGCTTACTGTGAACAAATTAGCAAAAAGTATACGAATTTTTGAAAACTTCTATCTTTTAACATATTGATCACAGGCTGCGTTCAGAGTATTCGCCCGAGCCGCCCGGGCGTTTAAGCCGTGACGTCATAAATAGCTTTCCGGGCCGAGCCCGGGAAGTTGTGGTCTGGACAGCACTTGTGCCTTTCGGGAAGAAACAACATGGCGGACACAACAACAGAGAGTAACACGGCGGTCAATGCAGGAACAATCCTGCATTTGCTCCTATATTTTGGCTCAAAATGATATCATTCTTAACCTTGGCGACAATTATTGTTCATCTACCGCCATGGTTGAGCGTGGGATCGAAATGACTTATCAAATTTAATGAGAAATATGTTATTTTAAGTGAAGAAATTTACGATGAAATAGGCCTAACAGTAAGTAAAGAATGTCATCGATCTCGCTTATCTGACAGGCAAACCCAGATAATATAGACGAACTCGCGAACGCCGTTCGCAGAAAACTTTCGAAGTTTGCAGAAAATTTTTGCATTTTGTTAAAAAAGTTATAAATTTAGGAAGTTTTCTATCTGAAATATGTCTTGATTTTGTTCATTGTGGGGCAGTAGCTTGTTATATACGAAACTGACACATTCATTAATCATGACAGATTGACAACCAACCTCATGGTAGAACCTGCACTTCATACAACTTGATATTTTTGTTGGTGGTAGCACTTTAGGATTCAGAAGCCCCCTTTTTTTTGCAGAAAATTTTAAAGAAATTATTTAAGTTTGCAGACAGTTTTACATTTTATCTAAGTCTGCTGACAGGATTGTTCCTGCAATGACAGATTCTAAAGGAAATATATCATTTCAGATTCATCACAGCAAATAGCGTGCGTATTTTTGACTATTGTGTGTGTATTTTCAAGATTTTGTTTTAGTCACTCTTCGTAAATCCTAGCAGACGAAAGAGCAATAAATTTCAGCCAATGAGCATCATCCTTTGCTAAGCGCCCAAACACGTGACCTATCTGCCCAGCTAAATTTCCTGTGCTGCTTGTGCTTGACCCCGTTAAGCTCGGGCGTCTACTCGGGACAGCATTTGGGAAGTTCGGGCGTTCCAAATGGCAGCTCTGAACGCTTTGGGAAGAACTGGATTTCCCGGGAAGCTCGGGCCCGTACCCCCCCCCCCCCCGCCCCCCCAAATGACTGGCCTGCTCCAATTCTAAGCAAAAGGCACATTTAAGTAGAGAGATTTAGCATTCCAATTCAGTTTTAACCTTACTTTTAAAAGGAACAAATTTTGAACATCTACTTTTCATTGAAAAGTTCATAATTTTTAATTTGCAAGTGATTTCGTTACTTTTCAGGTTTTTTAACAGGCAGTATTCATATTAAGGGACTTCTCAAATTTTTAAAGATGCTTAAGGAAAACAGGAAATGAAAATGCATGCTGTTCACTTTTAATCAGCATTTTATTAATTTTTTTTTACTTTAACAGTATCATGTAATATAGTGATGTTTGTAATGTTTACAATGAAACATTTCTTTCAAATTACAGATAATTAAAAAAATAGTATAGTAACAATAAAAATGATAAATAAATTTTCCTGATTTTTTAAAAAGAAATATGAAACGTAGTTGTGTGCTTGGTTTTTCGTAGATTAAACTTTCAAAAAAAAGAACAAAGCTTTGAAATTCTTCAATTATTTTTCTTCAATTTTTCAAACATGATGTTGTCATAAATTCTGATATATTTGTTTGAAAAATAATGCAGGAGAGGAGAAAGACTCCTTTCCTTCTTCCCAAAAGCCTATTGATTAACGTGTTGTCCATTACCTCAGGTTCGCTCTCCTTCCTGTTAGTCCAACATATTCCCAATCATAGGCTGGTGCATCAAGAAATTGGGGGATCAAAAGAAGTTTGTGAGGAGCTTAGGGCGGCACCCTAAAGCTGTTTTTTTTTTTTTTGTTTTGTAAAATTTGGCCATATTATTGGATTTTAACAAATGACCTCTAAAAACTTTAATACAGCCTCAAAAGCAGGATGGATTTTACTGTAGATATCCCCTTTGCAATTCAAAGTTCCTTTCTTGTGAAATAAGATGAGAAAAAAAAAAACATTTTGTGGTATTTTCAGTTTTTAATTTTCATGAAATAAATCAATCCATCCAGTAAATAACCGACCGTTAATTTTTCGCTTTAAAAAGGGAAGGGCAGGGCCCCTTTACTTTCGAAAGTGAAGGGGAGCAGCTGCCCCCCTGCCCCCCCCCCCCCCCCCCCCCGTACAAGCAGCCTATGCTCCCATTGTGTCATAAGACTTGTAACCGCTTGTTTATTTTTTTTTCAAACAAACTTTCTTCACTTCGACCCCCCCCCCCCCCCGGAAAAAAATCCTGGCTACGGCCTTGGTTTTGAGTGACTGAATTTTGTGAAGGGTACTTTTTTGAGTGACTGAATTTTGTGAAGGGTCCTTTTTTGAGTGACTGAATTTTGTAAAGGGTCCTTTTTTGAGTGCCTGAGTTTTGTGAAGGGTCCTTTAACGGACCTAATTTCTCTCTAGATTGTCCCCTGAAGACGATCTCTTTGTCTTAGGTAATGCAGTGAAAAATAAAATTTTTTTATATAAAAAGTTTTTTTTAATCTTCCCAAATACAGGGCGAGGACTCAGTCACCTTTCTCACCTTTAGCCACCTTTTGAAATTTTGGTTACTTTTTGTCAGCTTTTTAAACCTTTTTTCAAAATGTGTTTTAGAAAAATCTATTTTTGATAAAAAAAATTGTAAAAGTATGTAAAGTGTTTCAACTGTGGCTTATTCACAAAACAAAGCCTTTTAGAAGCACCTGTTTAAAAGTTTCAAGTTGCTATTTTCAAACTTTGGAGATTCTTATTGTGTTTCATAATGTTGTTAATTGTTTGTAAACATTATATTTGAAATGCACAATTTTTAGGCTTCTGCTAAGATAATTTTATTATTTAAGATTCACTGATGATCCTGAATAATATATTTCAGTTTCTTATAGTACTAAATACCAAATATGTTCACTAAGTTTTGAGGTTTAAGGACACCAGTTTTTTCAATCTCTTGACCTCTAATGGGTGCTCCCCCTCCACATTACAAATCTGCATATTATTTTTATTACTATTCTTTACAACTCCCTCAGTTTAAAAAAATAATGTCTAGTTTCAAAATTTCAATAAAATCTTTGGTAAGCAATCTTGCTTAATGATGGCTCACTGTGGCATATGAGTTAACAAACTGTTGCTTTGCCTTCCACTACTAGTAGAAATTCAGAAATGAACCACCAACATTGGAAATTGCTTTTTAATGAAATAAATGAATATTTTTTGCTGGAAATTTCTTTTTCTAATATATTTCGCTCTGCTGAAAATTTTGTAAATGAAAAAAAATTTAATGAATTTTAAAATTCTGTAATGTTTGAGTTGAATTTTTAAAATTGTAATATTGTCCGTCATGCTTAAGGTTTCAGTTTTTCTGCATCTTGTGAATATTTTATGTATATTTTTTTTGTAGTAAGATTAATTATGATTTTTTAATAACTTCATTTAAAATTACTTTTTGTACTGCTCACTGCAAAAATGAATTACTAATGCATTGGAAAGAAATTTTTTATAAGTTTAACATGTAATTTTGCTGATGTATGTAAGGATTTGTTTAAAATTTAAAAAAAAAAAAACATTTTCACAGCACAGTGCTCACAAGACTTAAAATATGATATAAAGTTTTTCTATCTTCAGTATTAGACAGTATTAGACATGTGTCAATACTTTTTAGTGAACATTTATGCTTAGTATTTACAGAGAAACAATAAAAAAAATGCCGATAATTTTGCAATGAGCTATTAAAAATATGAAAAAAATAAAATATGTTCATTAAATACATCGTCATTATCTTTACATCATAATTTCAGGTGTTAATTTAATTGATTTCAAAGAAAAGTCTTTGGACATAACTTAGAGTTTACTCTGAACGATTTTTGAAAATATCGTCGCCACCATGCTAAACTTACGAATGTGAAAATTGGCACTTTTCAGGAGAGCCAAAACACTGCATTTAACTTTTTCCCACCTGATGTGTTTGGTTATTTTCAATTTTTAAACTTTTATTGATATCTTTAAGTGTAAAAATATCGTTCAAAGGTATCATTTTAATTTCAATTATTTGTGAAATTCGAGCTTGAAAATCGAACTTGAAAAACGCGATTTTTCATTCTTTATTTTAGCATGGTGCCAACGATATGTCCTAAAATGGTTCATTTTGTTACTTCCAGCCCTATCATATTCGTGTTCGGAATCTAACTCTTTAAAAATAGTATGGAGGCTATTTTGGTAAAAGTCAGAAAAAAGGATAATTGTTTTCTGCTTTTTCATTTCTTAACAAATTACTTTTGGTCACCTTTTAGCTACTTTTTTGTCACCTTTCAGTCACCTTTGTTTTAAAATTTGTCACCTTTCTCACCTTTTTCCAAGAGCATCAGCAGTCCTCGCCCTGCAAATAAAAAATTTCAATTTTAAGCACTTTTTTCAAGCATTTGTCTGTCATAATCATACAAAAAAAATTAAATGCTAAACGCAACTAATAACATAAAAACTCTCATAATGCATAATAAAGAAAAATAGATCATTTATTCATGTTCAGAAACTATTTTTAATTACGTAGTTTGTAGAGTACTTAAGTACATTGTCAAGAACGTGTTTGTACTTAGAAGCTATGACAAACTTAAGAATACTTATGGGTGAATATCAGGAAAAGTGCCAATTTGACCATGGAAATTTTCAATATTTGAAGATACTCAGAAAATTAAATTAATAGGGTATTTCAAATACACATTAGTAGCAATATTTTTTAAAAATCAGGGGCATGGTCAAGGTGAACATTTACCTCCCTTTTAGGGAGGGTTGTCTTTGAGCGTTACCGACATGATACGAATGCTACCGAACTGACAAATATTAGATTTTACACTTAGTGTACAAAAGTACACTTTCACTACCTTTTATGTTCAAAAATAAAATAATTCTTACTTAGAATATAATAATATTTTCAGAGCCTGAACGCTTTTTTGTTTTATAAATAAAATTAGAGACTGATTAACCCATTAAGCGCCAAGTCTCCCTTTTTGGGAACCTTAGGTTAAGATTTTTTTCCTTCGCAAGTACTTGAGATATATTTCTTGAAAGTGTTTGTTATTAACCAACAAAGTGCCTAACTTGATTGGTATTTTTTTCAAAAAAATTGAAACTTTATTTCTATTTTTTAAAAAATAGTTAATTTAGGAGAAAATTCTGATTTTTACTTTATAAGGAAAAAAAATCCTTAAAAATAACTAAATCGAATGCAGGCGTTTAAAAACATTGAAAATAAATCACAAGAGATCTCTTTTCAAGTCCTAATAAGCAGGGGTCAAGAAAAATAATTTGAAAGGGTTTTATAGCTGTTTATTTACGAAGGTCCCAAAATGGGAGACTTGGCGGGTTCTGACTAGAAGAACAAATCTCAAGAAAGCAGAATTAAAATCTCGCTCACTTTGCATGAATAAACTCACTGCTCGTTTCATTTGCTGTTGAAGGTCACCCCCTTTGTATTTGAACATAGTAAGCTCTCTTTTGTCATGAAGAGGTATTTCCGGGCTCTCTTTTGTTGTTCAAAAGCAGGTGTTTTTCTCAGAAAAGGTGACATTCCACTCATTCTGTACAATGTTCTAGATAAGCAATGGTCAGTCATGCCCAAGGACAATGGATCATCTCCCTAAAGAAGGATTCTCCCCTATAATGATATTTGAATCATTCGAACCGCCCCCTCCCTCCCCCTTAAAAATTCATTGGCACAGTCTGAGACATCAAGCTCCTTTCCCGTCCTTCGGGGGCACCCCTAAGAAGAGGGGGTGAGGCCTTCCTCCTAAATTCTTAGTAAGTGACATTCAGGTTCAGTAAGGGAAGTTCAATTTCAAAAATACATTTTTTTTTAAATTTCTTAACATCAAAAATGGTGTTAAATTTCTTGACTTTGCAGCAAGCTTTAGACAAGCCAGAGACAACAAATTGTAGCGCAGTACCAGAAAATGAGTGCAGTACCACTTGGTCGCCCCTACTATACTCTGATCAGATAATTGAGAAGGAAAGTCGTCATGGCTATTGCTTAGATCATAAATATAATTGAATAAAAAAATCAAGTTGAATTTTTAGGAATTATTGCAGGTTTTGATACGAAATTGGAGAAACTGAAATCGTTACTTATACCTCTTCTTCAACAAAAAAACAGATTTTTTTTTGTCCAAAAAACATTCTGATATTGTAAATTATGAAACATGTTATCCAACATGCTGCGAAGTATACAATAGGTACACAGTAGAAAAAATAAATCAATGAACCTCGCCTATGAGGAAAGTAATATAAAGTTGTGCTGCTCAAAATTATACTTGTCTAGGGTTACAGTCATTTTCATTTACAGACTACATTTACTTGATTCCCGGCAGGGTTAATTTGAAGTTTTAATTTCTTCATTGTGGTACATGAAAATATTAAGGCTTCAGGTTAAAAAGTTAAAAATTATTAGGAACAATTTCCGTTTCATGAAAAAGAGTGATGCTTAGAATATGCAAAAACTTACATGTTTTTTACTTCAAAGCTTTTATATGGATTAAATAAGATATCAACTTGATAATTAAAAAAAGTGAGGTATTAATAGTTAACTTTGCTAACTGCACAAAACTAGTTTTTACGTTTTCTAACCAGTTTTAGCCAGATTTTATTCGATCATCACTATTGAAGAAAATATAATTATGTTATCCCCATTAAACGCCAAGTCTCCCATTTTGGGACCATACCATATCTCATGACTTAATAAATATTTTTGAAAAATTGAAGTTACATATGGTTGTCGATGTGTATTGAACCTCAAAACATACAAAAATTAAGATATTTTTAATGTGGTTCATATAGCGGCGTTTAATGGGTTAAAAGTTTGTTAAAGTCTAAATAAGTGCGACACAGTTTGTTTCAAACAGATAAATAGGTTAATAGTTAAAAAATCAAAATAAAATAAAATTCTTAACACAATCTTAAAAAACGAAATTAATTCAGGACAGTCAGAGTTTGGCGGGGGTGATTTTCTCTAAAATGTTCGTAAGTTTTCCATTTTAAAACAAAATTATATTTTTGGGTGCAGTAGTTATGAACGAAGGTCGGAATATTGATGTAAAAGAAAAGAGGGTGAAAAAGGCAATAATTTTGTTTGAAAACTCAAATTTTGCAGAAAAATTCATGTTTTTGAAGCATTTAAAAAACAATGAATAAACTGCTAAAAGGGGAACATTTGGCAGGAAAAACGATGCACTTGAATCTATCTGTGTACTTTAAAACTCATAACACGAAGAAAAAATTGCAAAAAAACATCGGCAACACACGCATCAGTTTCGTAACAAATACCTTCTACTTTCGCGCTGCCGACATGACCGCTGCCGACATGACAAATTTCCCGCAATATGACAGCTGAACATCCCTAATTAAAGATTCGAAAATAAAAACACCTTATTATGTCCATGACAATAGGTTTCTTTCCCATTATGCAAAAATAAATTGAAAAATTGTCTTAATTTCCGCTGCCGACATGACACTTTATTTGGTAGAAACAGAAAAGTCAAGATTGGAAAAATTTTACCTGTAATTTAATGCAGCCGAAGTGAAAATTTTCTATCGGAACTGAAACATCACATATTAGATCTTCACCCAGCGTAATTTTTTGGCGCCAAAAAATGTTTTGTCTAGATTTTATCATTCTGAAAGTTGGCTCACTCGTCATGATATGAAAACTTGTGACTAGCAGAAATTGCTTTTTTTATCGATCTAAATTCATTTTATCTAAAACACAAGAGTTAATCATCATAGATGAACATAAAACACGTTATTTCCTTTTGTACTTGTTTCTGCTGCGACGTTTTATAATCCACAGGATTTTTTTGAACTTTGCGATTCCAATGTGTGACGCGCTGCCGACATGACATTGAGGCAATAAAAAGAGTTCTATTGTCACAAATTCAAGTAAAATCTGAAAATTTTCATGGATTGTATGTGTGACGCAGTTTACTGTATGGAAAAAGACAAATTTTTGGTTTTTATTTGGAAGTGTTTGAGAAATTCATTTGTGACTTAAATTAACACTTTTCCTGATATTCACCCTTATGTTTTTACATATGATCGTCTTCAATACATTTTTTTTTCAAAACTTATTTTAAATCTTTTCAACTTCTGTCATTGTAATATAGCTTATTTCTGATTGAGCAAAGATATTTATTTTCACTATTTTTTTGTTTCAATTTTGTTTCTTTCTTTTCCCTTTTTTTTTTGTTGCTATAATTTTAATTTCGTTCTTTGTTTGTTATTTTTTGCTTCAGTTCTGTTTTCATAATTTTGATGAGTACGGTTTACATGACTATTTTTTTCCTTGATTTTATACTTTTTTTTTTTTGCAAAGAGTTATCTATTTCTTCCTATATCGGATATCAAGTTAGGTCACTAGTGTCAAAATCAGTGTTCCTAACTGCTATTGCAAGATTTATCCTTAAAATAACTTTGTTATACATGCATTTCCGCAATGTTTTGGATTATATTTGTTATCCCCTCACTCTTCTCTCTTGCTCTTATTCCTTGTTGATTAATGTCAATGTCAGCGATTTGTGGAAGCACAAGATTTTTTATTTTGACCTAATGTAAAATTTTGAAGAGGTTTTTGTTTGCTTCTTTTTTTCTCACATTTTTAGTCTCAATTACTTCATATAAGGCCTCAAAATGCAGAATTTCACTCTTATTGTTTCAAAAAATTTCCTGGAGGAGAACTCTTCTCCCCCTGAATTTAGGGATAATCAACAGTCTACACCCTACTTAAAAGAGGTCATTGCATCACTCTTTTGATATCCATACTTCTATTAGGTCAATCTATAGAACAAGAAAATAAACCGAGAGCATTAAGAAACGAAAAAAAAAAAAAAAAAACACGAGGGACTTAATCAGGGAAAAATATACACGAAATGAAAAATGTCCTGTTCTGCTGCCGAAAAAGTAGTCCTGACTAAGGGCAGTATGCTTGTAAAAGCTCAGGCCTCTGTTAATTCCAGGCCTGTCATTTCTAGTTTTTCCAGGGGGTGAAAGAGTGTAAAAACAATGCAATTTCATCGGAAAACAACATCGCGCACACTTATATGTAAACACATTGATTTCTTAAAGCTGGGGGGGGGACTCCCCCCCTGACCCTCTTAAATGATGGGCCTGGTTAATTCTAAATCCGACACCGGTGGTAACTGGTTACAGAAGAAAAAAAAGAGGAAGGAATTGTGCGTACGTTTCATCGGAACAGTAAGAATGAATATTTCTCTCACAAAAAGGCTAGGTGAAAAATCTTGAGGGGGGGGGGGGGGGTAAACGCTCCACCTGCACTTCTGAAAATTTTTACCTGTGCCCCCCCCCCCCAAAGCTTTTGGTCACGCTACGCCTGTGCTCTTGCGCAATTATTTAAAAAGTTATGAGTGACTGTAGGGCATGCACGCTATGTGTTCTAATAGAAAAGCAAAACTTTAAAGTGCTTTTTCTCGATGATAAGTTTTTAGTGTTTCCATGTTATTGGAATCGCTAAGGATTCTTTCTATTAAAGATATAGCTTCAAAATAATATTTTTAGCACTCAGGATAATGTATTTAACAAAACTGTGCATTGAATAAGCATTTTATAAGTTTCTAAAAAATTTAGAGCTTGTTAAACCTTTATAAACAAAATTTTCTAAGAATTTTTTACATAAAAGGTCACAATTTTTTTTCAAATCAATATTTTTGTAAATGAATGTACAGAATTTTAGAGATGATAATTGTGCTCATTTATCAAGAAGAAATTCTGAAATAAGTGCAAAAACAAAAAAGCCTTAGGGTTTTTAAAAAAGTGAAATTCTCTTAATTTTTTTAAATTTTCAAAAAAAGTGGTCAACAATTTTAATGTTTGAAAATAAATTATTGATTGTTATATAAGTGCAAAAACAAAGGTTTCAAAGATTACATCTTTCGTATAAATCTATGAAAATATTGTAAAGGTACTGTGACCCCTTAATCATCATGAAATTAGGTACAAATGTGAATGTTTAGCATTCATTCACAATTATTAAATAATGTCTTTGTGACTTTCAGGCAATAAAACTGTTCTTCTTACAAATAGTGTTTATACCATGTACGCCTTGTTTAAACCCAAAAAAAAAAAAAAAAAAAAACTTTTTTTTTCCAACCTTATCTAAAACCATCAAATTCTGGAGAATCGATGGGTCCCAGTGTAATTCTTTCCTTTTTCAACCTGTTCTTTTCTATTCTTTATCAATATTTATGTATAAAATTTGGTTTTAATTTGCATTTTTTGTGAAGCTATTCTTTATAAGAAACTTTATTCATTTGATGATAATCTAATAATTAACTGTTCTTTTTTACATATTTTCCAGATCTGTTTCGGAGCAGTATCTATTGGAAAATCCACTTCCTGTTGATGTTTTTCTGAGCGCAAAATCTGAGCATCAAGCTTTGAGTATTTTCGAAAAAGAGAACATGTCAGACAGGGAAAAAAATAAAGAGGTAACACTGAGTGCGGTTGAAGAGACCAATAAAGTACAAACAAGTGTTGGGCCAGACAGATCTGATCAAGCTTTAAATGACTTGCAAAATGAGAACATTTTAGATGCTTTAAAAAGTACAACTGAAAGCCATGAGTCATCTGTCACTGTTAGTGAAGCAGACAAATTGGATCAAGAACTCACGGTTAATAACAAAACGACGATTGTTTGTAAGGATAACAAGTGTCACATGGTATTTGCAGAAGTTCCCAGAACTGACTCTGAAATTGAGAAGGCGATCTTAAATTCAGATCTTATTTCATCTGAAACATCTGATCAATTAAAAAATGTTCTTTCCAAAACTGTCGTTTCAGGAGCTAAACAGGTTCATACTATCAGAGAAAATAAAAAAGAAACAGCAGAACTTGCCAATTCCAATAAAATCACAGATAAAACAAGGATTAGTAATAATAAAAAAGTTGATTGTGTTGGGAGTGTTGAATCAACAAACAAAAATGCTACGCTAAAGCAGAATGAAAAAAGAGAAGCTGAAGTTTGTGGATCCATTTCAAATCAAATAAAAACAACCTCTCGCGAAACTCGGTATCGTGGTCTGCACGTCCCACGTGCAATGTTAAATCAGTTTAATCCGGAAATGATACGAAAAAATGCTAGTATGATTTCAGTATATAGAATAATTTATAAAAATGGAAAGCCTAGTTATAAAAAGTTTGTATATAAGGGGTTAACAAAAGAACAAGTAGGTTTTGGAAGAAATAAGATGCGTGAAATTAGACATAATATCCGCCAAGGAGAAACAACTAGCCAGAGAGAATACTTTCGTATGGTTCCGTTAAATGACTTATCACAGCTAAATGATTTGAGCAAAACTGCTGAGGGTTTGAAAAACAAATCTGCTGCCAGTAACAGTCTTGAAAAAGAGTTGAACAACGTTGAACAAGTAAATGCAGAGGAGTTGAGTAAAAGTGCTGTTGAGAATGTTCCCCAAAATGAAGAAAATAACTGTGAAGATGCTCAAAAGATAAAAGAAATGTTAGACAAAGTAAAATCTGCTGAAGTGCCAGTAATAACTGGAAAAAAAAGTCAAAGTATGCATAATGTAATACATACCACTGCAAATTCTAAAGCTGTTGAATCATCACTTTTAGAGAACAACAAAAGGACACCTACACCGTCAAATGAAGCAAACACAAGAGGTTACAACTCGTCAGACGAAACAACTGCTTTGCAAAATTCTGAAGTTGATTGTATTACAATCAAGGATTCCCAAGAACCTGAGGCTACTAGTAAAATTCAATGTGAAATTGATAAATGTCGCAAGAAACCACCTAATGTTGTAACTTATCTTGACAGAAACCTTCCTCAAACAAAAAATAAAAAAATAACACCAGTGTTTATTGTTGATGAATTTAACGATGAATTTGCAATAGGATGTCCAAATAAACCTGTAAGTGAACCACAAAGTAATCAAATTATCGACAGCCAAAATGGAAGATGTTTACGCTCAAAAAAATCTGAGACAAAAGACGTGAAAGGTGTTGAAAATATCGAAAATGTGAAGAAAATTAATTTTAGAAAAATGAATTCTAATACTGTAGAGTTTGAGGATACAATTCCTGATACAAGTGAAGAGCCTCCTAGATTAATGCTGAATTCAGCTTGGAATCTGCCCACTGAAGAGCATCTTGAAGAATCACATGCTAAATTGATAAAGTTAAATAAAAGTGCTGTTGAGAATATCCCCCAAAATGAAGAAAATAACTGTGAAGATGCTCAAAAGATAAAAGAAATGTTAGACAAAGTAAAATCTGCTGAAGTGCCAGTAATAACTGGAAAAGAAAGTCAAAGTGCGCATAATGTAATACATACCACTGCAAATTTTAAAGCTGTTGAATCATCACTGTTAGAGAACAACAAAAGGACACCTAAACCGTCAAATGAAGCAAACACAAGAGGTTACAACTCATCAGACAAAACAACTGCTGTGCAAAATTCTGAAATTGATTGTACTACAATCGAGGATTCCCAAGAACCTCAGGCTACTAGTGAAATGCAATGCGAAATTGATAACTGTCGCAAGAAACCATCTAATGGTGTAAGTTATGTTAGAGGCATTTCGAAAAAAAAATTAACATTGCTGGATATTGTTGATGAATTTATAAAAGGATGTAAAAATAAACCTGTAAGTGAACCACACAGCTATCGTGAGTGTGCGGATACAAATTCTGATTCAGATGAGGACGCTCCTTTATTAAGGCTGGATTTCGCTTGGGATCTGACAAAGTTAAAGAAAATGGGTGTCGAGAATCTTCCCCAAGATGAAGAAAATAACTTTGAAGAGGTTCAAATGATTGAAGAAATGTTAGACGATGGAAAATCTGTAGTACAAGCGATATCTGGAAAAGAAAGTCAAAGTACGCACAATGGTAATGTAATCATAGATTCACAATCTGTCAAGGAAAATCTAAATGAATATTGTGTTGAAAATACTTGCAACTTTATGAGTGATAACAAAGTCAATCTTGAAAGTAAAAGAAAGAATATAAAGATTGTAAATGGAAAAGTCTGTGCTAGTAAGGCTGAAAAAAGTGCTTTGGAATCTTCTGTTCAAGAGCCTAGTACGGAAAGTGCACAAAATCACATACTGAAAACTATGGATTGTGAAATAAGTTCGGAGAAACAGCAGAAGGTGCTTGATATTGAAGATGCTCAAAGAGAACATGATTCAAACTCACCATTAATTAACTTTAAGGAAATGAAACAAGCACTCATTCAAATAAAAAAGTTATCCAGTATGGATATTGCTCCTTATCCGCATGCTGCAAAGCTTCTTGCAGAGGTAATTAATGAACAGTCCAAAAACAATAGTGAAGAAAACAAGAGCTCAATGAGCTCCACAAGTGAAAATCGAGTTACGGGCAGGCAGAATCTAAGATGTTTACATACAAGAAAAGAAGAGAAAAAAGATGGGAGAAGTGTTGGCACCATTAAAAATTCAAAGAAAACTAGTTTTAGAAAAAAAAATTCCAGCACAGTAGAATCTGACTTGCATGGCAATGAAAATGCTCGGAAAGGTAGAGATGATATTTTGCGTGAATGCAATGTAAGTTCAGAAGAATCTTGCAAAACAATTCCTGATACAAGTGAAGAGCCAGAAAATGTTATAAAGTGTCCTGAATTAACAAATTTATCTTTTAATCTGACAAAGTTAAATAAAAGTGCTGTTGAGAATGTTCCCCAAAATGAAGAAAATAACTGTGAAGAGGTGCAAATGATAAAAGAAATGTTAGACGAAGTAAAATCTGTAGTGCAAGCAAAATCTGGAAAAGAAAGTCAAAGTGCGCATTATGGTAATGTGATCATAGATTCACAATCTGTAAAGGAAAATCTAAATGAATATTGTGCTGAAAATACTTGCAACTTTATGAGTGATAACAAAGTCAATCTTGAAAGCAAAAGAAAGAATATAAAGATTGTAAATGGAAAAGTCTGTACTAGTAAGGCTGAAAAAAGTGCTTTGGAATCTTCTGTTCAAGAGCCTAGTATGGAAAGTGCACAAAATCACATACTGAAAACTATGGATTGTGAAATAAGTTCGGAGAAACAGCAGAAGGTGCTTGATATTGAAGATGCTCAAAGAGAACATGATTCAAACTCACCATTAATTAACTTTAAGGAAATGAAACAAGCACGCATTCAAATAAAAAAGTTATCCAGTATGGATATTGCTCCTTATCCGCATGCTGCAAAGCTTCTTGCAGAGGTAATTAATGAACAGTCCAAAAACAATAGTGAAGAAAATAAGAGCTCAATGAGCTCCACAAGTGAAAATCGAGTTACGGGCAGGCAGAATCTAAGATGTTTACATACAAGAAAAGAAGAGAAAAAAGATGGGAGAAGTGTTGGCACCATTAAAAATTCAAAGAAAACTAGTTTTAGAAAAAAAAATTCCAGCACAGTAGAATCTGACTTGCATGGCAATGAAAATACTCGGAAAGGTAGAGATGATATTTTGCGTGAATGCAATGTAAGTTCAGAAGAATCTTGCAAAACAATTCCTGATACAAGTGAAGAGCCAGAAAATGTTATAAAGTGTCCTGAATTAACACTGAATTTATCTTTTAATCTGACAAAGTTAAATAAAAGTGCTGTTGAGAATGTTCCCCAAAATGAAGAAAATAACTGTGAAGAGGTTCAAATGATAAAAGAAATGTTAGACGAAGTAAAATCTGTAGTGCAAGCAATATCTGGAAAAGAAAGTCAAAGTGCGCATAATGGTAATGTGATCATAGATTCACAATCTGTCAAGGAAAATCTAAATGAATATTGTGCTGAAAATACTTGCAACTTTATGAGTGATAACAAAGTCAATCTTGAAAGCAAAAGAAAGAATATAAAGATTGTAAATGGAAAAGTCTGTGCTAGTCAGGCTGAAAAAAGTGCTTTGGAATCTTCTGTTCAAGAGGCTAGTACGGAAAGTACACAAGATCACATGCTGAAAACTATGGATTGTGAAATAAGTTCGGAGAAACAGCAGAAGGTGCATGATATTGAAGATGCTCAAAGAGAACATAATTCAAACTCACTATCAATTAACTTTAAGGAAAGGAAACAAGCACGTATTCAGATAAAAAAATTATCCGATATGGATATTGCTCCTTATCCCCATGCTGCAAAGCTTCTTGTAGAGGTAATTAATGACAAGCCCAAAAACGATACTGAAGAAAACAAGAGCTCAATGAGCTGCACAAGTGAAAACCGAGTTACAGGCAGGCAGAATCTAAGATGTTTACATACAAGAAAAGAAGAGAAAAAAGATAGGAGAAGTGTTGGCACCATTAAAAATTCAAAGAAAACTAGTTTTAGAAAAAAAAATTCCAGCACAGTAGAATCTGACTTGAATAGCAATGAAAATACTCGGAAAGGTAGAGATGATATTTTGCTTGAATGCAATGTAAGTTCAGAAGAATCTTGCAAAACAATTCCTGATACAAGTGAAGAGCCAGAAATTATTACGAAGTATCCTGAAGAACCATCAAGTAAAGCTAATAATCTGCTCTCAGAAGAATATCTTGAAGAATCGCCTAGTAAATCTACACATCTGCTTACAAAAGATCAAAAAACTTTCATTGACAGTCTCACACCTGAAAGAATTAAAAGTCTTTTAAACAAGTCAAAGGATGTTAAGCGAGTAAATGATTCCAAAGTGAAAGAAAGTAAGACCAGTACAGAGCAAGAAGTCAAAAAATCTAAAAAGTGCAATAAAATTATCCCTAGTTTTGTACAGAGTCAAACAACAGCTTCAAAAAAGAGAACTTTAAGTGCTGATGAAAATAAAAGTGATGTTAAAAATATTACTTATTCTGAAGGACGTTCCCTCTTGGCTAAAAAAAGGTCTATTTCCTTATCTGATACAAAAACTAAGCAAAGTGCAATAAACAACAATAATAAAAAGCTCAAAACACTAACATCTTTTAATTCAGCAGAACATGTTCAAGAAAACAAAGCATCAAATGCTACATCTAAAGTTCCTGTTAAACGCAAGAAACATTGGAAAGACACTCGTCAATTGGCTTTTCTTGCAGCTGAACCAGCATTATTTAGTCAGCCAGACCTTATGGTGAAGGTTGACAATTCTAAAAATAAGAGAATAAAGACCAAGACCGATGTAACTAATGTCAATGTTCATGGTTCAACAAAAAGTCAAGAAAAGAGTAAGTGTTTGAAAAAATGTGCAGATATTGAATCAAAATCATCCAAGGATTATATGAACATGGAAAATGTTAATAAAACTGTCCTTGTTGGGCAAACTAATGCAGCAAAGAAGTCTCATCATGTGTCTCATAAACTTGATTTTGCAAAAGTCAATTTCACTTTTGATAAAGATGAAAGTAATAGTCAGAGAACTAATGCTTCTAAGGATTCAACACCCCAGAGTGCTAATGTAAACATAAACTCACCTTCACTGAGTTGCAAGAAAGCTGAAAAAGAAAATGTTGAATTAAAAACGATGCATTATGATGATAATCAGCAAAAATCTGTAGGGAAAGAAAGAAACTGTGAAAGTCAAATAATTGATTCTGTATCTACATCAAGAAATGAATTATTGTGTTCCACAGATGATGCAGAAATTGGCACTGAAATAGTCAAGGAAAGCCCTAGTTTTAATGCTGCACCAGCATTTTCTTCATCGTCTAATTTAGAGTTAAATGTTGAAAGTAATATTGAAACTATTTCATTATCACAGTCGAATGCAGATGAAGAAAATCGGTTACAGAGTAGAAAATCTGTGCGATTACTCCAAAAAAGAAGTAACCCCTACAAAAAAAAGGTAAGTAAATAAGTTTTAGATATATTTTTCTAACAATGTTACTAGTTAGAAGTGCAATGTATGTTCATGATATTTGTACTCTGATTCACCGGATGACTGCTAAAGACTGGACCCTGCTTTAGAAGGCTCAAAAAATCATTTTTTTATTGCTTATTCAATTGATTAAATAATTTCTTATATATCTAAGAATGCATAGGCAAAGTTATATAGGCTAGTTCAAAATATTCTCAGAGGTACAGCACTGAAAGAAATGGGGTATTGACCAGGTATACAAGTTTTCACGCTTTTAGGGCGCGATCTTGAACTGTGTACCTGAAAAAGTATGACAATGGTTCTAAGCAATATTTTGAATTATGTTAAAAAATGTTAAAGCCCGAAAATGTTAAAGCCGGTTTTCTCAAGTCGTTTTTACGATTTTTCCAAACTGGAATGCGTAATTGTATAAAAAAGTAGGCAACCAATCGAAACAAACCAAAGCTTCTTAGCTACAGTAATGTTTTTTTTTTCTACTTGAACCAAAAGCATTCCTGAAAAAAAAAGTTCTTAACAATTTTTTTAACAAGTTGAAATGATTTTTTTTACAAAAATCATTTTTCTTCAAACCTGAGAAAACATTCTAATTTCTTAATTACTAAAGTTGTTTTTAGTTTATGTCGAAGACATATGAAATTCCAATGGTTTCATTTTTTTTTCTGTCTCGCCGATTGAAAACAGCAGTTGCACAAAATGCTAGTGTGCCTTTTTATTACAACCGAATCCTTTAACTCCCCCCCCCCCCTCTTTTACTTTATCTTTCTATTAGAAGCATATTTCGCCTACTTAAGCATTTTTCTCTACTTTTCTGTGAATTTCTGTATGATTAGAAAATAGAATTGTAAATATGTTTACGGCCCCTATCTTACGATCATATTTATATACCCAGTCATTTTTATTTAAACTATAACTTGCATAGATTTCTCAATACACAGAATCCTTTTTCGTTCCTAAAAATGTTTAAAATGCACATTCCAGCAGCCATTTTTATTTCATCGGCCATCGGCGCCCAATGCTAACTTGGCAAAAACACCCACCCATCAGCCATCGGCCAACAATCGGCATTGACCCATCGGCCAAAATTTGCCATCGGTCGAGCCCTAGATATTATTAACATGTGCCTCAAAGAGGGGAAAGATACGAAAAACAACGATTTTCAGCCAAAAATCGTAGAGTATTTCAAAAATAAGGACTTTTAATGCAAACACCTAAAAGCATTATAATATTCAATTCCGTTTATTTGCTTATTGCTAGTTTTATTTTGTCAATTAAAAAAGTTTTTTCTGCAGGTATTTTAAAAATAAATGCAACAAATTCCTGAGTTTAAATAAAGGAAGTAACTGGGGTTAAGAGGGAAAGCAAAGAATTAAAATGACAATAAGAGCTCCAATGCACTGAAACACTTACACTGTTGAGTTACATAACATTGTCACTACTCTTTATATACGAATTAAGTTGCTAATGCCTTGGATATGATAACTTTTGATAAATCTGAAAAACTGTGCCTGCATATGGTTATAACTTGTTTTAAAAGCTACTGCTGCTCTTTGTCTTTCATCAAAGAGGAACTGAAACCTTGAATTAATTTTACACCTCTTTCAGCTGTGTCATTGACCACCATTAAAATATTTACTCTCCTTTTAACTTTAACATAAAATTGATTTTCTTATGATTTATAGAGATCAGTAATTAACTCTTTATCGGTTTTGAATTTCTTTTAAATATTTAAAGCTCGGGACAAAACAGAGTTATCTATTTATTTGTCCAGTAAACCATAAATTTCTTTCAGATTGAGATATGCCTTAGTATCCTGTTCATTACAATCATCTGCATTTTCTCCTACTTCAGCTCTTTATTTTGCAGCCATGCTTGTTTTGGTAATTTTTTCCAAAGTAATCACCAAAAAAGAAAAATACAAGTTGCTTTGAGATAAGGTACCGCAGATGCTTAATTACTTTAGTGCCGTGTCTGCAACATCTTCATCAATACTCTTGTATTGAAACAAAGATATTAAGAATTGTAGGTGTGGTTTGGAGGCCAAAGCTGGATAGTGGTCATTAAACCGTACTTTATTGATAATGAACAATCGAAAATCTTCAATACCTTTTATTTCTAAATCAGTTAGAAAAATTGATTATTGAAGAGACGTACTTTTAAAGAGTATCTGGCTTTTGCCATCTGTCTGGCATGATGAATAATGCTAAGTACTTGACATCGTTTGGTGGAAGAATCCCTAAGAAAATGAAGCAAAATGAAATTAACTCGCTGTTATTGTCCCTATGCTCATGCTATACCACTTTTTAATTTCACAAAAGAAAGTTTCAAATTTCATCTAAATTGCTTCTTTCTAATATTCTTATCTTCTATACCTGCTTTGAATCGTGTTTTATGTATCAGAGATCATTTTATCTGAAAATGTTGATACATAACCGCTTGATTACCAGCGGGTGTATCGATTTTGCAACTGAAAACTGCTTTTAAAATAACTTCTAAGATGTGGTAGCGACATGCTGAATACAGAAGATTTTTCTGTAACACACAATGCAGGTTTCTTTTAGGCTGCTATATACGGCAGTGATATCAAAATCCATTGCCTATTTTTTTTTTCAACTGTCTCCTACTGTTCAACTGTTGAAAATACAGCATTCACTTGTACTGTCAGTTGTACAGTCACTGTTACTGTGCCGTTTTCAAGGATAAGAACTCCTACCATCTGCTCTTCAACACCACAAGTAATCAAAATTGCTAGCCTCTGTGTTTTCTTTATTTAGTAAAACTGGAAGCAGTTTTTTATCCCAGTACACAACAGCTCTTTCTAAATCTGAATTCCTAAATCGATTTTTGACAAAATTTAATCTTTGATGACAAAATTGCTGTCTACAAAAGGGTATGACATTTGTACTCAAAATGAAATTATGACGGTCATGAATTAATGCTTCTTTTGTAGTTGCTATTATCCGTTCCATGAATCCCGATAAGAAACATAAAATTGGTCATCAAAGGTTGATAAAATCCTCAACTTTTTGGTTTTAAATGGCATTTTTGGATCTCAGCATTCTTTGCAGCTTTCTCCTCTCATCATGCATTTTTTCTAGGTTTGCAAAGCTGGATTTTGATTGTTTAGTTGGCACCTTAACTTTTTCACAAAAAATTAGACTTTCCTTTGATGTAAGATTTGAAGCTTCTCTCAAGCTGAATACTAACTATATTATATAATCTTGATTATATTACTGTTTTTGCTCTGAAAAGTAAACATTATGAGTAGATTTCAACAAATTAGCAAAATGAACACATACAATTTGCATTTTAATGATTTATTTTTTCCATTAAATTTTAAGGATTCACCCTGTAGCTTAACTTGAAAAATTCTGAAAAATACTCACTCATTTTTTTCAAAATTTTGAATGAAGTTAGACTTAAAAAGAATAAAATTCTCTTTCTAGCAATCGAGACAAGAACTGGGATTTGAGGACTAATGGTTTAGATTTTATTGAATGAAAACTACGAATTTTTACTAAAAATCGCTGTTTTTTTTTTTCACTATACCCTCTTTCAGGCACGTGTAAATATTATCCGATTGAGCTAAAACTCTTTGCAAATCTCATTTTCTAGCCTATTGGCACATTTTAGGGGGTGCCGCAAAAGCTTTGATGACATCCCCCCCCCCCCCCCCCCCCATGTATGTTGTGACCACCCTAATGCACATCCATCTTTTAGCACAGAGCATTAACATTTCCTATTTTTTTAGAGTCTTGAATAAAGTGGCAACTAATTTTTTAAAAAGTGACTAATTTAAAAGTGTCCACTGACTGAAAATGTGATTTTTGGATTAAGTAAGGAGAGAGAATATGAATAAATAAAACTGGTCAAGTGAGGAAAAAACCTAGAAGCAAACTCAATGTAAAGAAGAAAGGTTATACTGACTAACAAAAGGAAAGAATCAATGAAAATAAAAGAAAAAATTAAAAATCAAATTGTGTTAAATATAAAATGATTTTGACCAATGATTTCTTTAAAGCAATCATTTGATTTAAATCGTGGTTTAAATCACTGATTTAAATAATTGACACCCTGGTCTGAAGTATATAAGAATTCCCGATCTAAAAATTTTTAATAGATTTGTCCCAATTACGAAAGTTAAGGATGAATTAGTAAATACATCCCTCACTCTTCCTCTGTAGCAGCTTACTGCTTCTTCAATTCAGATTGGCTTCCATGAATTAATTTTTTTCCTTCTGTGATTAACTTTTGACCCTGAGTGTATGTTGAATTGCCCATCATGCACACTTCAATAGGAGAAAATGCTTAAATATTTGCTAGAAAAGTTTTCTCTGCTTGCTATCTTTTGCAGTTTTTTCCTTTTAATTCTTATATATTTTTTATCACATTATTTCTTACAGAGTCTGAGAATTCGCCCAAAGATGACAGCAATAAAAAACGCCACAAGAGGAGGAAATCTGATACAGAAGACGATCCAGATAAGTTATGGTGCATTTGTCGAAAGCCACATAATAATAGGTATTTAATGGATCTTGTTCTCATACTTTAAAAGTAGTAGTGGATGCCGTTTTAATGTGATCACGGTTAATGTTAACAAAATCGCTAAGTTCATCCGGTTGTGTATAAGTGCAGTACAAAACCATTGTTTTTATTATAGGAACTTAGTTTATTGTTATCAATTTATGAAAATTGTTTTCCATAAATCAGACACAAGATACAAAAAAGGAAAAAAAAAACAATACTCTCTCCCTCGTTTTTAGTTTTTATAATACTTTTTGAATTCCATTGTGAAAATGTACCTCCCCCCCCCCCCCAGCTTATCAAGTAATTTTTCCAGCTGTGAAAGAAATGATATCAAGAGTCGTTGAAAATATGAAAGGTTCTCAAAATCTTAGTGTGATTGCCTTAGCTATTAAAACAACAAAATTAGAAGTAATGCATTTGTTAACAATGTCATTTGACTCGGGGAAAAAACAATTGTGTTTCAGAAAGAACAATTAGAAATTGAACAATTTACATGAACAATTTACAAAACCAGGTAACAACACTGATGTGTGGTGACAAAAATGGAGGAAAAAGGTTCAGTCCCCCACCAGTTATGAAGGCTAAGGATTGCAAATCTTGGATGGAAATTGGTGAAAAAAATTTCTGCTGCAACTTCTACTGCATTGACTGCTGAAAATGGATTGCAAAGCTGTTATCAAGGATCATACTTCAACAATGAATTCAATGATAATGAAGCCGAAAGTGCTGTCGACCTCTGAGTAGGCACGGTGTAGTTTCAAAAGGAATATAATTATGAACATTTTGAAAATGAATTGTTGCGTAAAAAAGCAAATAAATAACAATTGGGGATTTCTTTTCTGAAAGGCAATAATTTACCTATTGCATTAGTTTCATGTGTTTTCTTTGTTACTGTACTTTTTTCGGTAACTACAAAATTCTTTATCTGCAGAAATCACCATTTAACTTTTATTGTTTATCATAATCAATCGATTATTGTTAGAGGTTTCTAGAACTAGAATTTCAAAAAATATCCGGTGTCTTATTTCTGCCGGAATACTACACTTAAAACTATGATCCTACTGCCAAAAATAAACACAAATCCCCAGTTTTGATGCAATTTAATCAACAATATATATATATACAGGGTATTCCAAGTTAATCTTCATGACCTCTATTTCCTCAACTGTTCGTCCTAGATGCATACTTCCATTTGCAAAATTGTTCAGAATAAGGAGGAGAGTTAAGACATGGAAAGTTTAAAGCAAAAAAATAATTGGTTAAGAAATAAAAAAAATTTAGCTTTTTATAGGGGCTCCGGGCCCCCAAACTTATATTTAGGGAAAGAATCTCCATTGAAAAATAATACTAACACAAAAAGAACGACATTTGTGCAATCAAAATCCATGGAAAAATGAAACATGAAACTTTATAACTTGTACCACTTTACACTAGCGTTACTTTAAGTGATTTTGGGGGCCATATTAGAGATGAAAATGGTCGGGGAAAAAACGAAAACTTTCGGAAAAAAAACGTTTTTTTTTCCGTTTTTTTCTGAGGAGGTTTATTTTCACTCTGGAAAAATTGAATTTTTCAAATTTTCAGTGAAATGAAATTAAAATTTTCTGCATAAAAGGATAAATAATGATAAATTTCAGCATAAATGATGTACTCAAAAAGGTTGGGAATCACTGGAGGAGACCGACCAGTTAATAAACTGATCTTAATTTGTTTCAAAAACATTTTTTTTTACATTAATTTTCAACAGTTTTTTTTTCCATTTTATTTTTAAGAAAGAAATGACTAGAAAATCTTTTGTTTGTATAATTGTTAGAAGCGGTAAAATTATTTTGAAAGATAAAATTATTTTATTATTGATAAGTGCTTATTCACAAAAATTTTCATTTATTAATATGAATTCTTTCATACAAAATGCATTACCTCACTTTTTAACTGATTTTCTTTATGTACTTCCTCTACTTTGTGTATGTATAAAATAAACTGTCACATACATATTTAATTTTATATCATAGATTTATTAATTTTCTGTTAAAAATTGTTAATTTCCTTTTGGTATTTAGATATTTTCCGAAATTTTATATTAATATGCAATATTACTAACATTATGCTAGCATATTTACAAAAACATTAATAACTTAATTTAAATAGTTTACTTATCTTTCAAAGATTTTTTATGTGTCTAATGTGTCTACCAATTCAGAGTTCAAATCGTACTAAGATAATAATTATTAACCTTCTGTGTATTTAAAGTAACACAAAATAAAAAATAAATAACTAAATAATTAAAAAAAACTATATTAAAGTAAGTACACTAACCTTTATTGCAAATTCCAAGCAGAATTCAACGCTATCAGCTATTAAACTCTCTCAACACAACAACTCTACACAGAAACATCTTTAACAAAACCAACGTCCTTTTAGTGAAGAACTAATTTTATTTCTTCATGAAATGAATAAGCATAACTTTAGCCACAGAACTAGGTTTCCGCTGACTATGTGAACTAAATGTGTATTGCCGTGCTTGCTAAGCACATAGTAGAATCTGCAATTGAGCTCAAACTGAGATATTGCATTTTAAAGAGCTGCACCCCCATATATTTTGTTGTGATAACTTTTTATTCAGCAGATTTAAAAAAAAATTTCCAATCACAAATGACTACAAAACATTTTATTAATAACACATACGAAACAGAGAGCAACCTCTGGTTAATTACTCTGGTTTTGTTAAAAAGTAGGGGTACGACTACTGTGCTTAGCAAGGCAGTGCAGTAAATTGAAACTCCAGTTTAAATTTTGTTCAGGTTTAGAAACCATTACGTAGTTTATAGTTTTCTATTAGAAAATTTAAAAAAAAAAAGTCATTTAATTTTTATTTGGGTTTAGATTGGGTAAGGAAAAACCAGAACTCAATTGTTTTGATTTTTAGATAGTGAGGTTATATTGCAAGGGAGAAAAATCATTCTAATTTTTCTTTCAAACACTATTATTGATAAAGTTTACAAATACCTTTGTGCTATAGATGTACAGAAAATAACAACGTTACAAATGCATAAATGAGCAGGGATACTGCAGACACGTGTTTCGGCATTACAAGGAACGCCTTTTTCAATGCAAAAAAGTTGTGAGCTTATGGATGCACAGCCAGCTTTTGTCGGATGTCTGTGCATCCATAAGCTCACAACTTTTTTGCATTGAAAAAGGCGTTCCTTGTAATGCCGAAACACGTGTCTGCAGTATCCCTGCTCATTTGTGCATTCGTAACGTTGTTATTTTCTGTACATACTATTATTGATGTTTGAAAGTATCTACTTGTTTTAAGTTTTAAAGGCAGCCTAAAATAGAAAATTTAATTGTAAGGGTTAGACACACTTTATCCAATATTAACAGTGAAATGACCATATGATTCATTTGTGGGGTTTGACCAAGAAAGTTTTGAGTCATAAAAGAAAAAGGCTATTTTTTTCCTATTAAAACCTACCTAATTATTGCTATTTCTGTCATCAGGAAAAATAATATATGTTGATTGCATATATTTTTAATGATTAACCTTTTGAATGGTCCAAGAAAAACAAAACTATTAAAATACGCTTTTTTAATTGTGAAAAAGTCAATTTTTCATTTTTTTCCAATTTTTCCGGAAAAAAACGGTTTTTTTCCATCGCTTCAAAATTTCTGGAAATTTTACATCTCTAGGCCATATACACTCGAAATTCGCACCATTCAGAGTTCTTTAATAACAAAATATTCTTTATTTTCCTAAAAGATATTTAACTGCAAAAGTTTTTTTACATGGGAATTAAAGTACAAAAAAAAAATGAATAGGAAAGAATGAAAATGTCTTGCTGATATCACGAATATGTAAATTTACCGACTGTATAGTGATTGCTTGAAATAACGTAGGCCCTTCACTGCAGAATAAAATCGGCTTAACTAGATGCATTTCGTTAAGGCTTGAAGTTACGATGTACACTACGGAACAGTATGTAGAAATGGTGTTGCTTTACGAACAATGTAATCGCAATGTATATTATTTCTTAGATTTTACATATTTCGTGTGTTTAATATCTTTGTATAAAATTGCATAATAATTTACCTTGTCTTGTTATGTTTTGTAGTCTTGTAGCATCTGTATTTATTTTTGAACACAATGAGAAGCGAATGTTTTCTGACCATGGACGAAACAAATTTCATTATCGTACCTAATTTAAAAGCTCGTTATTCCTCTGGCAGGGCGAAAATTTTCTTTTGTCAATTTGTTAAAACTTGAATATCTCCGCGAATTTTGATCGCACAAACGGCATTTTTTTTGTGTTAGTATTATTTTTCAATGGAAATTCTTTTCCTAAATTTTTTGTTTGGGGACCCGGAGTCCCTATAAAAAGTTAGATTTTGTATTTTTTGACTGAATTATTTTTTCGCTTCAAACTTTCAATATTTTTACTCTCTACCTCATTTCGAGCAAATTTGCAATTAGAAGTATGCATCTAGGACGAACGGTTGCGGAAATAGAGGTCATAAAGGTTGACTTGGAACACCCTGTATATATATATATATATATATATAGAAGGTTTATCCCTCATGGGAAAGAAGTTGTATAGAATACTGGTGACTAAATTGAAGTACTGAAATTTCGTGGCCTGTATCACTTTTGTATTAGATGTAAATAAATAGTTGCCAATACTAAAGTTCCAGCCTTTGTGCATTCACATGCTGCTGTAGTAATGTCTATTGGGTTCAAATTTCATAAGCATCTAAATGCTTTCAACTTTTTTTTCATTAAGTTAAATTTTGTTTTTCTTTTAATTGACAGATTCATGATACAGTGCGACAATTGTAAAGAATGGTATCACGGATCATGTGTAGGTATTAATCGAAACCTTGGACTACGTCTGGAGAAAGAGAAGAGAGAATGGAAATGCCCTATTTGCAATCAGAAAAGTAAGTGATAAAAAAAATTGTGTTTGGTTATTTAAATTTTTTAAAAAGTTGTCTTTGCTTTTAATATTCCTGGTTAGGAGTACTTCTGGTCATGGGTGCAAGACCTTCTGTCTCAGGACGGATTTCCGTCTTGACGAAATCACCGAAACTGATATCGGGACGGATAAAAAACCGATCTCATTCCTTCAGTTTTTTTTTCCAAAGACATAAAAATAAACGAAACATAAAATCAGATTTCTCTAAGACACCCTCAAACTTGTCAATGTTTACAGGTTTGGTGTAAAGTTAACATTTAGGTTGTTTTTCACGGCTTTACCCGTCAGACTCGATTCTTTACGCATTTCGAAATCAGATTGCATCCGCCTCAGTAACAGTCCCCCACTTTGTTTTTCTGTGTTATTCTACCACATGAATATTTCTAATTTTGTGCTTGCCATTATTTTTTACTTATCTTATGTTTCATATTCCACAAAAGACTTGCACGATCGTCATTTTTCCATGCACCTTCGGGAATTTCAATGCAGCTGCATCCGAGTTGAGTTTAGCTAGAGCATAAATATCCCCCCCCCCCTAAAAATTTATCACAGATATTTCAGATGGCAATCGAACTTTAGGAATTTAGGCAGCAAAATTATGCATTAGTCGGGAAATGTGAGTTACCAAAACTCATAATTTTTATTCATCATTTTTAAACCAAAATTTTGGTAATCATAGTTTCATAGTTAGTTAAATGTCATATTTGAGTATATAATATTCAAATCAACCCTTTGCATTCATTCTTTTCTATCATTCTTAATTTTGTGCTTTTTCAATTAAATTTGAGCAAATTTCAAGAATCTGATCCCTAAAAAAATAATTAAATAAAACTCTCACTCTAATATTATCGAAAAACTAATATATTTTTATTTTGGACCTTTTTTTTTTTTCAATCCCTGAGGATACGTTTCTGAGCCTTATTCCTTTCCCTTACGTTACCAGATATATCCTGCAATCGCTTTTTAAGACATCATTTTCGAAAAAAAATTGGGCGAGTGCCTACGAATCTCCTCTTTCATAACAGCACTAAAAAGTTTAAAACTATTTTTAAAACTGCAATTTTAAGGAGTGGAAAAGTCCCTGAACACTCCATTGCCCTGACGTTATCAAATATGTACTACAAATTTGTTAGTGCAGCTGTGATCTCAGGGCCCAATGCAGGCCGACTTTGCTACCGTTTATCAGTACCTTCACAAAAATAAAATAATAAAAACGGTACCTTCACAAAAATAAAATAATAAAAACGGTACCTTCACAAAAACTATTGGTATTGACATTGTTCAAAAACAATGACAAAGAATTAGTAACATTGATTTGAAAACTTTTTATATCATAGATAAATAAAACGTTGCAACATTTTGGCGATAACTGCAACTTATAGTAACCCCCTACTTCCCATCCTCAGGGCAACGCCCGCACGGGCGGGCCGCAACAGCAGGGGCAACAACGGCAACAAGGGCGGGCGGGCAACAACAACAGGGCCCGCAACAACCGAGCTTTTTTTTAATTATTATTTGTTTTTCGTTTGGATTCGTTTTTTAAAATTATTTGTTTTTCGTTTGGATTCGTTTATTAGACACGTTAGTTATGGTTGATGTTTTTTTTTTCTTAATTTATTCCACTTCCTTATTGGATGATTTGGAGAATAAAATAACATCTGAATAAGCAGAAATGCTATCACCCTTTTCAAAATAGATCTTTTCAAGGGCGGTTATGGTTTTCCATGTCAGACTCTAATTTGTTTTGTTTTTAAGCAATAACTAAACACAAACTGAACTTTGGCAAAAAAAAAAAAAACTTTTACATCGTATAAGCTGCAGGAGTTAAAATTCAGCTTTTAAACAGGTATAAGGGGCGCCTTATCTACCGGAAAACACGGTACCGTAAAATGGGGTGTATAGGAACAGCGGGGTCAATCGGAACAAAACTTCCCGACCGTACAAAGAAATTCTTCATAAATATACTATTGGGTATTTTTCGCCATGGAGTTTTTTTAAAGAAAGGTAAGATCATAGGAAGTAGGAAAAAATTACTTTCGTCAATCTGGCAAAGCTACTGGCTTCTGAGGAGGGCTGCACGTGGAATGCTAGAAAACATCACGTTTTCATAGACTGCAAAACTTCATATGTATGAACAAAACTTCTTATATTTAAAAACTAAGAGTGGTATGTTTCAACTATACATGTATCTGAACAACAGAATACTACATTAGAATTTACATTTTTTATAAATTGCGTCATAAAAATGAAGAATTCTGAAAAATGCCATAGGAAAAAAATTTGCGGGGTGAATCGGAACACTTAGTTCTGTTGTTCCAATTCAAACTTATTTGAAGGAAACTGTTTGAAAAATCAAGATTCTAACCCCAATTCTTCTAATCAAGATAAGGACAAGGATTTATTACTGTTTATCCCTTCTGGTGAGCAACTAGATCTTAGAATAACAAAAAGTTGCAGATTTCAAAAGATTTTTTCTCCAGGAGACTTTTTTTTTACTTAAAATACGAAGGGGAAAGTCACATAGACTTTATGTAGTAAAAGTCCAGCACACAGACAGTGATGAATAAGCGAAAAAATCTTTCAGGACAATTCAAGAAACTAAAGAAAAAGCAGAGTTTAACCCAGGAGATGTTATGAAAAAACTTAACCCAAGTCACAATTGCTAGTTTTAAGGACAAGTACATATTTGTAGACTACATGAGGGACTTCCATTTATGTTAAATCTTTGTATTTCAATTCAAAAGCATTTCTTAAAATTACTTTTCATTTTTCATAAGTTTAAAATTATTTTGAATTTTGACAAATTATAAACGTTTACTGGTATTGAAATTATACATTTATTTGACAGTAATTATCTGTTCTTATTCTCCCCCATCAATATTACTCATGTTTGTGAGACCTATTACAGGTTAGAGTGAAAAAAATAAAAATTTTAACATGTGTTCCGATTGACCCCTATCAGCGGGGTGATTCGGAACACCCATATTTTCCTATATGTTTTAATAATAATTGTTTAAAATGATTTGTCTTTGCTTGGAATATCAAAAGTAAAGCAATACCGAAGTTTTTACCCAAAAAACCAAATTAAAAAAAAATCTTTTAACTGCTTTTTTACAATCAAAGCTGAAAAGTGTTCCGATTAACCCCATTTTAAGGTATGTAAATAAACGGAAAATTCAAGAATAAACTGTAACACTTATTTTATTTCGATTGATAAGTGGAATTTAAGGTTGTTTACTGTTATGAAAGGAAGAAAAATAGTCTTCACAATTACTCAAGCATGTTATTACTTTTTTTTTTTTGATTATTAGTCTTTTTTTATGGTGTTAGTAATTCATAATTTTTTTTGACAATGTACGTTCTTTTTGTATTATTTAATAATATGATTATAAATGAAACAATGGCATGAGTTTTTTGTCAAAAATTCAATAACTTAAAATGTGCTGTGAAAAAATAGGGAACAAGAAGTATATTCACAAAAATAGGACGACGATTAAATATATTCACAAAAATAGGTAGCAAGATAAAAATCCTGGATTGGGCCCTGGATCTAGAAAAACTTCTGAGGTTACTACTTCCGAACCTTCCTTTCCTAACATTATCGGAGCTCGTTTAAAGATTTCATTTGAAAACTTCGATTTTTAAAAACTGCGCGGGAGGAGTACCTACATTCAGGGGTGCACATCCCCCCCCCCAAGCTCAATGGCGCAAATTCCCCCCCAAATTTTTCACAACGCTATTGTGCTTTTTATTTTTATCCCTATTTTTTATTTTATTTATTTTTTTAATGTCATTTACTTATTTTTTAATTATTTATGAATTTTTTAAATGTTATTTATTTATTTTTTTAAATATTATTTATATTTAAAAAAATATTATTTATATTTTTAAAAAATAGTATTTATTTTTTTAATATATTTATTTATTTTTTTTAATTATAACTATTATTTTTTTATATTTCATTAATTTTCTCAAAGTACTAATTATGCGAAGAATATAATCGCTTTTTTTTCCTTCCAGGCAATCCAAGCACACACACACACAAAAATAAATAAATTAAAAAATAATAATAAAGAAATAATTGTAAATTATAAAAATAAATTAATGAATAATTTACATTAAAAAATCAGAAAATAGTTTAATTTAAAAATAAAGTAATAAATAATTTAAATAAATAAATAAATTAGTTTTAAAAAATCCCCCCCCCCCCCAAAAAAAAAAATTTTTTTGATGGCGCAACTTGCGCTATAATCTCCCTCTGTGGGCATACATTCACCTGCATACATTCACCTAATCTTTAGATAAGCCACACCTCATTCTGATATCACCAAAGAGCGTCTAAAATGAGATTTTTAGAACTCAAACTTCGAAAATCACCCCCCCCCCTTTTTGCTTGAATATACTTTAAACTAGGATCTTACTACTAAAAATAAAATGAGTACTAAACCCTCAGTTTTGACACAGTAAAATCAATAAGTATTTGTTCCCCCCCCCCTTCAGCACGAATGTGTGTGGGGGGGGGGTCTCAAATATTTTCCATCTTGGAAGCATGGCCAAACTTGCACCCATCCTTTTGATGCATTTTTAAAAAATATCGTTTGATGTACAGGGCTCCCACCGGGTGCTCACTAAACTGGGTCCCGAGGACCCACCATTTTTGAAAAAGTGGGTCCATTTTGAAAATAGTGGGTCCCGCACTCTGCAAAAAAAGAAAAAAAAAAGAAAAGAAAAGAAAGAAAAAGGAAAAACTTAGCAATTAAATGAATGTGAAGTAATAATTTTTAATCGATAGTCAAAATTGTTGTAAAATGTAAAGATTTATTCTTAAAATATTTATTATCGTACGCTAATTACTTTTTGACAATGGGTGAATTAAGACAGAGGCGCAAACGTAGTGCCGTGCAAATGACGATGGCGACTGCCTTCATTGTCTGTAATGTTATTTATTTTACATAACCTGAATATGTAGTGTTGTTTATTTTACGAAGCCTTTAACCCCAAAAAGAGATTCAGGCTACGTAAAATAAACAACATAACAGATTCAGACTATAAAATAAACAACTTTACGGACAACAAAGTCGTTATAGGTCGCGTTGGGGAAAAAAAAGCATCTTGCTAATCCGCGCCACCTTAATTTTACCCTTTTTTTAACTGATAAATCTGTCCCGCGGGACGAATTTTAGCGCGTCCCGCAGGACGCGTTAAGTTTCGAATATCGGGTCCATTTCCTGAAATCCGCGTATTTTACGCGCTATAGCGCGTCAACGGGACCCCTGATGTATATGCAGGGGTGATTGTGTTCCGGTATTTTACAGGATTTCCGGTATTTTCATGATCGATTCTGGTATTTTCATGTTCGAAAATACCGGAAATAAAATATTTTTAATTATCCTTTTGTCTTCCCACCTTCGTTTTTTTTTCCCTGAATTTTCGGTGATTTTCGGATAATTACTAATAATATTCATCGAACAAAAATGTTAAGATGCCATTCTATTTTTTTTTTTTTGACTAAAAACTATTTGAAACTATTCGAATGTATGAAATGTGTCTTGTTTGTTTATGAAAGGCAATTTATTATTAAATACGTATAATTATAAAATTAGGTGTGCTTAAATAATAGGGGTCTTGGTTTTTTTGAAAAAAGCACCTCCCCTCCCCCCACACACATTCTCTTCAAAACTTTCAGGTATTATTTCATGAACTCACAATCACCCCTGTGTATATGATGCCCAGTTTTCAATTTGGGGTATAATTTTAGCAATGTTTTTTTTTTTTTTAAATTTTTATTTTTTAATATAATAATCGTTTCAGTATTATACTTTCTTACAGAAGTTACACTTAAAAAACACTAGATTTCGTTTAAAATTTTTGAACTTAACAAAAAATCTAAGTAAATTTCATTCATTTTCTTCTTGAAAACGAGTAGTAAATATCAAAGATGCGAAAAATCCGATTCCTATAGTGGATGCAAAGAGATTGCAATTTTCAAAGTGATAGCACCAAAAGCATAAAAATGGCATATAAAAGAATTTATTTTGGTAAAATTATTTTACAATTGCATTTTATATATTGCAACAATCTTTTGTATATAAGGCCTGGTGTCAATAATGCACAAAACTGCCGGCTCAGAAAAAAATATTGGCATATTTTTTAGAGTTTTTTTTTTTTTTTGAGTGACCTATTTCACCTCACTTGATCCGAGGTGCCATGTAATATGATGATTTGGGACAGATGCCATTGATGTATAGCCAATATATAAATGTTGAAGTAAAACTTTCAAGTAATGCAAAAGTTTCATTTTCATTTGCTTACGAATAAAAATTTTCTCTTCAGCATGATCGAAAGATAGAGGTTCTGAAAGACATTCATCTTCTTTGCTAGCATATTTGCTCTCAGCTTGTCCACAACCTTTTTGAAAAAGTAAACATACAAATTTAAAAAATATGTACCCTACTTTTTTTTATATAAGTATCCTTTTTCTATCATTATCTTAAAGTATTAAGATTTTATTTTGAAGAAAGAACTAAAATATAAAAGTTTATGTCTAGTAATAATTATTACCAATTTCAATTCATCTTTGTTTCCACACTAATTTCTTTGATTGCCATAATAATTTATTTATTTTACAGAAAAAAACCTGAATATTTTTAAAACATTCATATATTCTGCAAAAAGAACAGCATAACAAATCCATATTTCATTTAAGAAACAATTCCATATTTTGTTTTGAGGTAGCATTTTTAACATAAGAAATGTGAAATATTGGCAGAATATCCCATGGATATCCAAAAATATATGTACCATGCTGAATTTGAATATCTGGTCTGACTCTCCAGATTCAGCGGAAAAGAGGATACATGACATCTAATAGGATGCAAAATTACTGTCTTGCAATCCAAATATTTAAGATGTTGAGGATACAATTTGAAATTTCATGTTTGCAACGGTTGTAAGCATACTAAATATTGTTAAAATTTAGAAGTTATGGACACTGTGAGATAGTATAGACCCATGTGTGCACGTGGTGCATAGATACATTAACCCATTAATGCCTAGCGTCCCTTTTTAGGGACGGTTCAAAAAAGGAGTCTGAATTTCCCAAAAATGTACATTTCAAGCAAATAATAGTGTTCAATTAGTACTTTGGTATTGTTTCAATTCGTTGTTAACAGATTGCAGCACATACCCATCTTAAAGTGTGTTCTGCAGCAGTTTTAATGTGATCTTTATCAAAAATGATATCGTTCACAATCTCAAGAAAAAAAAGCTAGATTTTCAAAGTTATTCCCAGCTTCCCAGTTTATGTTAATTGTTGATTTTATTTCTTCTTATAAAATATCTTTTTAAATATTGTATCGTAGGCAGAAAAAAATTTTAGTAAAAAAAAGTATGTCTCCTCCGGGGTCTATCGTAACTTTTAAGGGACGATTATTCTTTCCTTAATAAAAATATTACTTTTTATGTAATATTTTTTAAATTGTTTTTCCTGTTCATTAAACACTGTTTGTAACCAGTATACAGAATATCCTTGGAAAACAAAATGTCAGGCATTGATGGGTTAAGTCTGTACAGATACATGTGGTGTTGATCAGTCGGTAATTATTAATTAATATTTAATATTAAATATTAGTTTATTTTCAAAATTAGCATATATATTTAGCAAAAAACTTTGCCCCTTACTTTCACGCATACATGATTGAAAGCTAAGGGCACTAAAAATGTGATCAATCCACAGTATATTGTTTTTCATACCTGCAGATTGTTTTGAGTTTTGTGCGCAGGTACTTTACATTTTTAGTTTCATGTGTTCTCATTTTGATCCAAAATTACAAATGTACAGGCATAGTATTTCATTTTATATGCATCTTTATTCAAACATGCATAGGTTTGAAATGTTGCAAGTTAAGGTTTTATTTAATTACCTTCTAATGTGTTTAAAATCCTTTAGATAGAATACGATGTTTGTATAAAATTTCAATACATGAAAATGTAAACAAAGGTAAATGACTTGTCTTTTCCTTCAAAATTAGTTTCAAATTTATATTTTAATATGATTAAAGCACTGAAATATAGCTTATTTTTTATTCATTTTATATTGTATTAAGCATCATGGATGCAAGACCTTCCGTCTCAAGACGGATTTCCGTCTTGACGAAATTGGGGAAACGGAGCTCGGGACGGAAAGGAAATTTAACGACTTCCTTCAGTTTTTAATTCATAAGAAATTTGTTTTCTCAATGTTTTAAAAAAATCAAATTCATGTGTAGCAATCATTATCCCAATCCATCCAAAATATTAACATCAATGCTGTAAATACAATTGATTTATATCTTCACTTGCCGAATCTCGCGAACTCTGAGCTTTCCAGTTTTCGTTTTGTTATGCCACGTGCTGCCGTGAACCAGTTTTGGAGGCGTGGCTTTCAGCATCAAGCAGCGCAGTGAAACTTCTTTCAAGTAGCTATGTTGTTACTGCCGTACTATAACTGAACCTGATTGATGTAGACCTGGAGTTGCTCACTATTTTCTGTTTTTAATTCAGCGATCATCTTTTCTCGTATCGATATTCATTTGTGATCCCCCCCCCCCTCAACTTAACACGCATATAAATGAAAACCATGTGTTTATTGAAATGTCTGAAGTGAAATGCGCGGTGACCAAAAGTGACATCATCTGCAGGGGCCCCGTGCGTTAGCTGACGGAAAGATGAAATGTCTACGCAACAGGAGCAGAGCACATGACTTTGAAGCAGCAACAAAAATCGGATTTTGGGTTAAATCTACAACCGATTTGAAATAACGATGGGCAACTGCTCCTGCATTTTTAACATGTTGCTGTTAAAAATTGACCAAAACAAAGGGCTGGGAGAAGGAAAGAAACAAAAAAATAGTAATTTTGAAAGAATGCTGCTCTTTCCATAGAAAGCCCGTAAATTTTCGCTTCCGAAGTTTTAAAGAGTTTTGAAAAATGGGTGCTGGGGAGGGGGGAGGGGGCAAAAGCTCTGAAAAAAAATTTCTAAAACAGATTCGTAAAAATGCTTTTTTTTTTTTTTTTTTAAAGTCGGCTCACTTTGATGATTCGGGATTTTTCCTCTGCAAATTTAAAAATATTTATGTCATCGTTAGTAATATGGGGGGAGGGGGGCTCTGATGAAATAATTCGAAAAGAGAAGTTTTGAAAACAATTAATTAGGCAGTCGGTGTGGAAAAGAGTTTTGGAAATATCTTCAAAATTGAAGCTGGCGTGACATCCTCAACCCTCCTCTTTCTAATATTTTTTTTTGCGATAGTCTGGAATCGCGCTTTTTGAATCGACAGTCTCAGAAGAAGCCTCTGAACTCCATTCCTTCCCTTTACATTACCAAAATGGCCGACAATCGCGTACCGACACTCGCATATAGTCGATCGTACCTGTAAGTCGACCCCCTACTTTTTGAAGGAAAATCGGGAAAAATCAAAAACCCGCGTATGAGTCGAGACTTTTTTTTTTTTTTTTTTTTTTTAAGTCGGCTCACTTTGATGATTCGGGATTTTTCCTCTACAAATTTAAAAATATTTATGTCATCGTTAGTAATATGGGGGGAGGGGGGCTCTGATGAAATAATTCGAAAAGAGAAGTTTTGAAAACAATTAATTAGGCAGTCGGTGTGAAAAAGAGTTTTGGAAATATCTTCAAAATTGAAGCTGGCGTGACATTTCGAATTCCCCCCCCCGGGTGGGAGGGGGTTAAAGAATCTATACTCAATGTGAATTTTTCCAAAAAATCATCACTTGAATGGGAAAATCATCAGTTCCTCTTGTGTTTCTTTTAAAAATTAAAAAATATTCGAAAGAGTATCAAGTTAAAAATATTTCTTCTTTACGAATGCGGTTTCCGGAGAGATCCTGACATCATTAAAAATCGTCTAAATTTGCGGAGGATGCACACAAACTTCTGGGAAAACTACCTGGAAATAACACTTTTCTAGATTCTTGAAACCGCTTTAATGTTTTAACTTTTCTTTGGAATTATGGCGAATTGAAACTGACGCATCTTCAATCAAGTTTGCAATTGGCTGGGAAAAGAAATCATTACGTTTTGATTACTGAACATAAAGAACAATTGGCGCCCAATATAGTCAGTCTCGCTGCGGCGCCGCATAAATGTCAATGTCGCACCGCCTCATGAGCTGATACATTATAGCTATAGAGCATCATCGTACAAACGAAAAAAAGAGGGCATACTTTTGGACAGAGCAAAACTAAAAATAAAAAAGAAATAAGTCTGTGAGGTTTTGAAAATGGTATTGCTGTTTTCATTTATTTTTGTGTTTTGCAAGGTGCGATCTCGTTCAAAATATTAATTCCTTTTGCGATTACGGTTTTTGCTGATTGTTGCTTTTATTCTGAATCAATACGAGTGCAAATTTAGATATTAAATTACAGATTTTCTTGTTACTTACGTTTTATTTTTTAACACATTAGTGTTTAGGTTTGCGATAATTCCTTACACTTTTTATGCTCCTTGGTTTTTCTTCTGGACCCTTCGGAATTTTTTTTTTTTTTGATGAAGTATGTACGAACCCAGATTTCAACTTTTGGAGCTTCAATTTCAGAATAATTCCGAGAATCCTCAACCCTCCTCTTTCTAATATTTTTTTTTGCGATAGTCTGGAATCGCGCTTTTTGAATCGACAGTCTCAAAAGAAGCCTCTGAACTCCATTCCTTCCCTTTGCATTACCAAAATGGCCGACAATCGCGTACCGACACTCGCATATAGTCGATCGTACCTGTAAGTCGACCCCCTACTTTTTGAAGGAAAATCGGGAAAAATCAAAAACCCGCGTATGAGTCGAGACTGCATTTTTTGAAACGATCGGGAACGTTTTGTCGCAATTTTTTAATATGAATATATTGAAAAGAAGGAAAATGAAATGCACTGAACATTCTTGTGTTAAAAATAGCACGATTGTTATTCTTTTTCACAAAAAGGGTTCATTTTTGCGATCTCGATTTTTGTAAATTGGGACCGATCCGGGAACGTTTCACCGCGATAATAAAAAAAAAAAATATTGTAAAAAGAAGGAAAATAAAATGCAGTGAGCATTCCTGTGTTGAAAATAACACGATTGTTATTTTTTTTTCACAAAAAGGGTTAATTTTTGATATCGCGATTTTTGTAAAGGATTCGATCTTACTATCGCGGTTTTTGTAAGGGTTCGATTTTGCGGTTACAATTTTTACTATCTGTTGCTTTTATTTTGCATTATTACCAAAAAAATTTTGCGATGTAGCCGTATCATATTCTGTTTTAAAAATATAAACACCATCAATCGGAAAATTCGCGAATACGGCAATTCCCGTAATATTTGCTCCGTCAGTCCGTTTATTGTAACTATTTATTCTTTATTTCACAATCAAACCATGCAAAAATACAGTAGAATGTATGAGTATTTACTTCTTTAGCGTCTGTTTAGAATAGTTAGACTAAATCGGAAAAATCTTATCGTTTTTGAGTGTTTTTTTCCCAAGAGTTATGCGGGAAAATTTTTCGGAAATTCTGCCCCGTGTATAAGTCGACCCCCTAACTTTAGATTTCATTTTTTGGACTAAATTTCTCGATTTATACGGGAGTATATACGGCATCTAGGAATTTTTTTTTCAAAAACTCCGGAGGAGCCCCTGGACCCCCTTCCCATTCATATTATTGACATTCATTTAATTTTACGTTTTCGGAGCCACGATATAGAAAACGCGCGAAGGAGAGACCCCCCTTTGCTACACACATAACAAAATGCTTGAAATGCTTCACCTAAAATAAGGCTCACATTGTTACAAAAAAAAAAAAAATCAAATTAAGCATAAATATTCAAAAATTACAAAAAAAATATATATCCAAGTAGAATGGGGGAAAGGGGGGGGGGCAAAATATCTTCCGTCTTGAACACATCACTAAACTTGCATCCATGTTAAGCATATTAAGACAGTAAGAAAATGTTGAAAGTTTTAAAACCTTAAAAATTGATTTGTTAAATCATTGGCCGGCCCGTTTTTCCAAATTTATCAGCTAAAGCTTGTGGTGTATGCTGCTGTGAGGCTATGCAATGTTTTGAGTGACTGGGACCAAGCTCAAAGCTGCATTTTCCAGATTTTCATTATTACAGAACATGTGGTTTGTTCTAAATTTATGCATGCGAGACCTGCCAACTCTCCCGTTTTTCACGGGAGACTCCCGTTTTTTGCTCCAATCTCCCATTTATACGTTTGAGTATTGATTTCTCCCGTTTTTTGTTCCATTTTTGTATTTTCTTATATTTTTTTCAAAATTGAGTAATACTTTCATCTGTAAAATATAGTTATTCACAGCCCCAATAGATGGCGTAGCTATCAGCGCTGATCTGTACGCAATGCTCCCAAAGCTGCACCATTTGCATCGATGTGCGGCGCCGAATACCACCTGCGACAAAATTTTTTTTACCCATTTTGCGCCAAAGGTGCTTCAAAAAGTTCCATTAGCAAAATTGCTGTTTTATTACGAATTATTACTGAAATCTTCGGCTCAAATGACAATATTTTTATTTCTGTTTTATTCTCAATGTTTCAAAATCGTAAAATAAGAGGAACGAAGTGTCAGGGAAAATGTGTGCAATCTTTTTGCATCCATTACAGGAATTGAAAGTTTAGCTTTCAGACAATTTCTTAATCGTCTACAAAGCGATCACTTACACTTTTTCGTGTTATTTTTCATCCAAACATTTTTTTTAACGTTTGGTCTTTGAAAAATTCGGCAAAATTTGTAAACGAGCGATTTGTTTCAATTCTCTTCAGCTGAAACGATCGTTTTGATTTAGTTGTCATTCTAAACATATGCTTAGTGGGATAATTCTGCAGTTTTAGCAGACTAAAAAATTATATATTAAAAAAAAAAATCGTAAAAGTACAAGAAGGATAACGGAAACAAATTTTGATTTTAAGCGTTTGCATTTGACCTCTAAATAAATTTTCTTTTTGACCTAAGCGATTATGATGCTAAAAAGTTTGAAACAAGCGTAAAGCATAAGTAATTTATTTTTAGAATTAAATAAAAAAATATATATATATATGAAATTTGAAGCATGGTTATAATTTTTTGAATATTTTACTGAAGTAAAATTATATGTATGCTCATTTAAAAATGTCTATTTATTTTGTCAAATAAGCAATCACTTAAATTTCCTTAATTGGTATTTTAAAAATAGTTTCATAAATGTGTACATTTTGAAGTAGTTCATTACATGTTATTGCTGTTAAATAATTAATGCATATTATTACTTTTTGAAATGAAATTGTTCTAACACAACAAGGAACCGTCAATACTGAGGCTTGCTTCTTTTCCAGGCTTATTTTTCCCCCAAAAATTTTGCGGAGGGGGGGGGGGATCAAAGAGTACTCAATGGGTATTATTGAACAACAAAATCACACCTACATAAACCCTTTTCTATACATAGTTGAAGAATCTTTAAAAAACTACCCTGGAATGGTAACGAGTTAATATGTGCTCTTACATTAGTCTACTTTAAGCTGGAAATACTTGATAATAGTTTTTTCTTCATTATAGCATGGTTTAAAATCTCCCTTTTTCTCTCTTGAAGCTTTGGCCAGATCTTCTGTTTTTTCATATCATAAGGTTGACAGGTCTGGCATGCAGTATTCAGCCCACAGACAGGATCATTAATAGGTCCTTTAGATAGAACTACATAGCTGGACACATTGAAAGATGACAATTTGGAAACCTTTGCATGAATAAGTTTCGAGACATAAGTTAGAGTGGTACCTGAATTGTTGAAATATATGTAGGGATTTCTTGAATTAGGACTGCATTGGATTCAGAATTCAGTTTTCAGAAATCCTGCAGAACCCAAAACTTTGAAATTGAAAAGTTAGAAAAATAACAAAAAACTTTAGGTTTTAAAAAATGTTTTGAAAAGAGGCGTAAGTTAGTTTTTGCTTCAAAGTGATAATAAGCATTATTTGCAATAGGCAAAAATTTAGAACGTTCAGAGAAAAATCAAGAACATTAACATACTTTTGGGAAATAAAAGTTTTAAAAAGAAGGAAAATGAAACAAACATATGAAGGGGCAGGGGGAAAAAAGATAAACGTGCTCAAAAAGTGATTTCGAGAAAAATGAAAAACAAAGTTTGATTTCTATTAACTCCCTTTGTAGTTAATAAAGTCTTCATGCACATTTCGGTCGATTCTCATCTTTTTCCCCCCTTGTTGTTCTACCTGATGATATTACTCCTTCATAGCCCCTAAATAGCGCTAATGCCTCAACATCGACGAAAAAGGGACTTTCATCTTTTTCCCCCCTTTCCCTTCATATTAAAAAAAATAATTGAACAAAAAAACATTCATACTCATCTATACAACGTTTTTTTTTTTTTTTTTTTTTGCGATCGCAATCTTTTCATCGTAAGTATGTCCCTAATTTATTATCACCGAAAAATCCCTGAAATCCTTTTTGGGGAATTTGAATTTATTGAAAATTCAGGAGATATTTGCTTCATTAGGGAGTTTGGGAGAAGGCATCAACATTTGGGAGTCTCCTAAATGAATCGGGAAAGTTAGCAGCAATTTAAATATGAACTGCCTGGTTGCCTGATGATTGTATCTGTCATTAATATCAATTAATTGACTGCTGTAACAAGCTATAGCAAAAATGTGTGTGTGTGTTTAATTGATAAGAAAAAATTTATTTCCCTGTCCTTAGTTCTCACCCTCTTCTGTAGTAAAATCTGTTGAAACCTTTTCATATACCATCTTAGCGTCTAAATGTAACTGCATATTTTTCTGTTTTCAAAACTATTTTCTTAATTTTTCAGTAGCTGCATTAGAAGAAATTAACTGTAACAAAAGTGAACCTGTCACTTCAGAAAATAAGGTAAAGCTATTATATTTTATTTATGCATTGCAATTTGTAACAGTAAAATATATGTTTGAAATGAAGAAAATGAATTTTTCTTCTGTGTTACTATCCATCCAACATACAAGTAAATGATAAATGAGCATACAGAAAAATTAATTGATTTGTACATTAGAACCATTTTTTTATTGTTGAAATTCATACAGAAATTAAATTTACTACAATTATTGGCATTCTATGCATAAAAAGCCATGAGAGAACTCACGGCGTTCATGTTGTGTGTTGAGCTTTTTGCACTGATGAAGATCCTCCATTGTAGCCTTGAAATAGCTACATGTTGGAATTTCTTGCTTGCTTGTCTCTTTTAATTTATGCTTCACTTGCGTTGGTTTTTCTCTTCAATCATACCTATCACTTGTATTAAAAGTTAAATAAGATTGAAGTTTAAGTAAATTTTCAATGTCAGAAAGGTGAAAACATCAAATACTGATCTCTTAGCTACCGTGAGATAAGTGTGAGCAGCATTCTACATTCAGTATAGACTTTCTGATCCCTTCGATTTACTGTAGAAATGATGCACGTCAAGTTCATTCTTCCTTCTTTGATGCAAATCCTGATTTATGCAACCAAGCACAAATCTTTTCTGTACTTAAAGGCCGTTAAACAATAGGCATATGTTTTCTTCTTGAGCCAAAATGATGCCTACCTGCTGTCTTTCACTTATTATAAAAGTGTTAGACTCAATACAAAAGAAAGGGAAGCAGTTTCCAAACTATTTTAAACTGAAATTCTGCTGGTATGCACCTTTGGGTGGCAGGAACTACCAGTTTTTCTAGGGAATTCAGAAGAACAGAAGGATTTTCGTTTTATTTATTGACAGAATAAAGGAGACAGCTTTTTTAAGTTATACCATGTGGTTTTATAAATGATTTCATACTTAAAGCAAGGTTTTTTTAACAGTAGGCTTTGATATTTCGGGAGACAAAAGAGGAGCGATATATCCGAATGAGTGATATAACTTGGCACAATATAACGAGGGGCTATGGTATTAGAAATAGCATTTTGATGAATAGCCACTGACATATTGCAAGACAACCTATGTACCTGTACCAGCTTAGTACCTTGATCAAATTTATTTTGTGAAATGCAAGTGCCTGTTAGCAAAAAAGAGTTTTTGAGTTAGTATTTAAACTAAAAACATGTTAGAAGTAAATACTATGCAGTACTCTCTGCTTAATGTGATTACTTTAGGATACAATGGTTTTAAGAACAATAAACAAGCTACAAAATTTAATACATTTACCTATTTAAGTTTCATGGATTGAATGGTGAGGTGGAGTTCAAAACAAAATGAAAAAACTTGCCTCATAATTTTCATACTACATATTAGGGTGGAGCGAAAAAAATGAATTTTTGATTTTTGTAAATGGGTACCTTTCATTTACTGTGAATAAGGCTAAGTAACAATTCTGCAAAATATTTCACTTTTGCAACGTCATCTTTAGTCTGCACATTAGGCCTAAAGATTTGAAATTTTTGATTTTTTTTAGATTTTTCAAATTAAAAAAAAAAAATATTGCAAATGATAAAACTAGTGACGGGTGGTTATCAGATGAAAGAAAAAGGTTTGAAATATACAAGGAATTTTTCAAAACTATTTTAGATTATAATTTCAGTCTGCGCAATGGGCCCAAAGTTCATCAAATTTTCCGAAATTTCCGATATTTTCAATATTGAGCAAAAATTTATGATTTAATATTTCCTCTCAATATTTAGTTAAAGTGCCTTCAAAACATTTTCTTAATCATTTTGTTGTTTCTTTGAACTACTCAACTCTTTGCTTGCTTATTGAAATTACCCAGGACTCACCACGAGGAAGTGGCCAAGTGCGCAAGTGGCGCACCCGCGCTCCCCTTGCTTTCAACCAATGAGTGCACACATTTGCATTTCTTAGACAAGTCAAGAACAAGAAAGTGTTTCTTTGAGTAGGAAATTGTTTGCATTGGTTTTGATGAATGCACAACAAAGACAGGAAAATACAAAGGTGTAATACAGAAACTGGAAAAAAAACTTGGTAGACCTCTGTAATGGGATATTTGCCAATTACTTTTAAATGAACTTAATTTGCGACATTTTTTTTGCAAAAGCTAGATGGACCTACCAGTGGACCAAAGTGATTTTTTGGGTCTGTTGGACGAAGCTAAACAACATGTTATACTTTCAAATCAGTTCAATATGAATCTATAGATTTTATCATTGATCATATCGATGGTGACAGTAAAAATGATTTAAGTACTGAGCAACAGTAACTTGATGAGATGAACAAGGTAGTTTTGACTGGGAAAATATCCAAAAAATTATGAAACAGAAGTCCAAGAAAGCTTTCCCAAACTGGTTGACTACAGCAAATATAATCTGTAGACAGTGGCGGATCCAGAAAAAATCTACAGGGGGAGGCATAAAATGTTTTTTTATTTTTTAACTGAAAAATAATAATTATTGTTAAAAACAAACAACTGTCATATTCTTATGTATTATCGTATTTTCCTTACCTTTCGGTTCCTGGTAATAATGGCATTCCATCATAAACGTATGCTAAAAACATATATTAAAATAATGCAAAAGATATATAAAAGCACTTAATTCACTATCGTCAAACATTAAGAACGACCTTGCCACTCGAACTCGAGAAAATATCACTGAAGAACTATCTACTTTCCCATAAGGGTTAAAATATAACAATTTTGTAGCTGAAGTGCTTTGGATGTCTTCTTTTTTGATGAGTCTAAATTCGGAAGAATGCACAGACATGGCGCCGTATCATTCAGACAATAAGTATCAAAACATATTTTAGCGTTTGAAGAAATGCAACCATAATAAAAATGTATTAAGTGAGTAGTCTTTCCCTTTGATTTACGTTTAAGGAATGAAAAACGAAATGCCTGCAATAGCCAAGTGGAATGAGAATGCAAAAACATACTTCCACTCAACCACTTGTTATGTCTCCCCCTTTTTTTTCTATATGCAAATGCAAGGTAAGCAAAAATACGTCAAAGCAGAGTGCCTTTGCTTTCAAATGATCTGGCGCCATGGGATAAGTTTGAGACATTCGAAAGTTCGGTAGGTCAATAAATAAAAGGAAAAAAAAAAGAAACCGATACATTTTTCTCACATCGGAAATGTGCCAAGAGTATAATACTCAAAATGAATTTTCTTTTTCGATTCCGTTGCCAAAAAACAATTTAAAAAATATTTAAAAAATGCAAAACAGATGTAACCAATCGGCACCGAAAATTTGATCGGTGCTTCTTGTTTCAGCATGGGTTTTAGGCTCTTCGAGAATATATGATAGGGGGCCACGTGCCCTAGTGCCCTCCCCGTTGGATCCGCCACTGTCTGTAGACTATAATTTTTAAAAGAGTTCGTAACTTTCGCGGTAAAAGTGGCCTTGCTTTTTTAGGATGAAGTGCAGACGTTACTAATTTAGCTATGAGTTCGTCTGGGATTATAAAGAGTTACACTTATCTCTCCGGAAAAAAACAGAAAATTGTATTCAAATCCATTCAAAAATGTATACTTTGCACCCTAGAAATATGCTGTTATCGATATCAATGTACATAAAGATGGATGTATGTATGTGTGTTCCTTACACAAACCCAGTTTTCGTCGGATTTTCATCAAACTCGGCACAGAGGTTCCTTGACGCACTAGAATTCACATAGGCGGAGTTTTGAAATTTTTTAAAAAATCCAAAAAGCTCATAATTTAAATTTTTTGTCTTAAAATGGCCATTTTCTTTAAATTTTGAATAGATAAATAGAGATAATCCTTTAAGCATACAAATTGACAAAATTTAACACATTTAAATAGGAGTACTTTCCAACAAAGATTACGATTAACAATGAATTATCAATTTAAGGCTCACCTATTTTATTTTAGCATAAAATAAGTTTTTATATTCATATTTTTTTAGAGCGTTGTTGTATTGATAAGCACCCGGGGCACGCCGGGTAATAGTCCATAAGAGAGAGCATATAAATAAACTTGCTTAAAAACGTATTATCAACGCTCAGTCTAGAAAACAAACAAGCAAATAAGTGAGAATGCTTCAGATCCCAAAAATAGATAAAAATATATTTTCATACATTATATATATTAATAAAAATCAGAATATACCGATATGATTTCTTGTCATGATGTGGAAATTACAAAGCCACCTTTTACACG